>MJUT01034349.1:68408-81540 GCA_002080005.1 Gigantidas platifrons
AATACATAAACACAAACAATACATAAACACAAACAATACATAAACACAACCAATACATAAATACAAACAATACATAAACATCACGCAATCCATAAACACAAACAATACATAAACATCAAACAATACATAAACACAAACAATACATAAACATCAAGCAATCCATAAACACAAGTAGTACATAAACACAAACAATCCATAAACACAAACAATACATAAACACAAGTAGTACATAAACACAAACAATACATAAACATCAAACAATCCTTAAACACAAACAATACATAAACACAAGTAGTACATAAACACAAACAATATATAAACACCAAGCATCCATAAACACAAACAATCCATAAACATCAAGCAATCCATAAACACAAACAATACATACACATCAAACAATCCATAAACATAAGCAATACATAAACATCAAGCAATCCATAGACATCAAGCAATCCATAAACACAAACAATCCATAAACATCAAGCAATCCATAAACACAAGCAATACATAAACATCAAGCAATCCATAAACATCAAGCAATCCATAAACACAAACAATCCATAAACATCAAGCAATTCATAAACACAAACAATCCATAAACATCAAGCAATCCATAAACACAAGCAATACATAAACGTCAAGCAATCCATAAACACAAACAATCCATAAACATCAAGCAATCCATAAACACAAGCAATACATAAACATCAAGCAATCCATAAACATCAAGCAATCCATAAACACAAACAATCCATAAACATCAAGCAATCCATAAACACAAACAATCCATAAACATCAAGCAATCCATAAACACAAACAATACATAAACGTCAAGCAATCCATAAATACAAGCAATACTAAAACCTGCACATATTTGCTTTAGCTCTAAAAGATCATTCACTATCTTAAAAAAAATGAATGACAGCATAAACATTGACAGAACAATAGCAGGGCTAATGAATGCAGGTATTTAACGGACTACTAGTTAAGTAGATAGTATCTGTTGGACTCTTAAGACAAAAAAATAGCACATCGGATACTTTTAACAGATCTTATATCAATACGCCATATGAGGGCTCATGTCTTATTTACGTAATTTGTGTTTGTTTGCGCATAGTGGTGTCTAACACAGATGTGTTGTGTTTTTTTGTTTTTCGTTGTATTGTGTACCATATGTTGCCAGTTTCTCTGAATCTTCCATTTTTGATTGCCCCTTTGGTATTCTCCAACGTTTAAATATCAATACTCCATAAACATTAACGAAATTGTTGATCTTTATTGAAAACCTTAACGAAAATTAAAAAATGTATTTTCAATGAAAAAATTCAGCAATATAATATTGATATATATCTTGATGGTGTACTGTGGAGTGGAGGAACTAGTATTAATTCTTTCCGATTTTTCTGTATGGCTATGAACATCTTGGCACTTATTACAACCCAAATGTGCGAGCTAAAAACTTGTATTATACAGATTGAAGAGAAGGTAAACAAGTGTAATCGGCTCTTGAGAACATCTAGATAGAAATGTAAATAAAGGTAAGAGAATACCGAAGAGGCAATCAACAATGGACAATCCAGAGAAACTGGCAACATGGTACACAAGACAGAAGACACAAGACGACGACAAACAAATCAAAAACACAACACAATATGTGTTGGACACCACTACACCCAAACAAACAAAAACAAAACGTATATAAGACATGAGCACTCCTACAAACAACTGGAGGTAAAGCATCATTAAACCCCTTCTGGTCACAGGCGCTCGTGACACGGACTTACCACCACCTTTTTTCTAACTTTCTGTTTACAAATTTATTTTCAATAAAATTTCTTTATTTCTTTATTATTTCATCTCTTTTTCCTTATTTCAACTTGTTCGTGTCAATATTCATACAATCTTATGTTAACATCAAATTGCATGTGTCGACCCTATATAGATACTAATAATCCACAAGGCATGCAACTCCGCAGGTTTAAAAATCGTACCTCTGCTCGCTTCGAGTACATTTATTGCACCTTATTTCCATTATGTCATTCAAACTAGGACATGTATCCATTCCTAAAAAAAACATCTTTTTGCCCATGTTTTTGTTTTGTGCATACGATATCTCAGTTCCCCAGAATTTTAAGATTTACACACATTTATTGCCAAATTTTTCATAGAGTACCCCACGGATGACGGAAGTGACGTACCACTGCATTAACCTCAACGATAGGGTCAGAAAAGTTCCAAAAATGTATTATTTAAATTTTTGGAACTTTTCTGACCCTATTGTTGAAGTTAATGCAGTGGGAACGTTACTTCCGTCATCCGTGGCGTACTCTATAAAAAATTTGGCGATAAATGTGTGAAAATCTTAAAATTCTGGAGAACTGAGCTATCGTATGCACAAAACAAAAACAGGAGCGAAAAGATGCCTCCTTTAAGAATGGATACATGTGCTAGTTTGAATGACATAATGGAAATAAGGTGCAATAAATGTACTCGAAGCGAGCAGGGATACGATTTTTAAATCTGCGGAGTTGCATGCCTTGTGGATTATTAGTATCTATATATAGGGTGACACATGCAATTTGATGTTAACATAAGATTGTATGAATATTGACACGAACAAGTTAAAATAAGGAAAAAGAGATGAAATAATAAAGAAATCAAGAAATTTTATTGAAAATAAATTTGTAAACAGAAAGTTAGAAAAAAGGGGGTGGTAAGTCCGTGCCACGAGCGCCGGTGGTTCTGGTACACTTTTATACTGTTTCTTTTATTAAATTAAATGTGTTGTTTTAAGTTGATGTTTGAGAATACGCATCCATGCATTAACGAATTTAATGCCATCTTTCTTTGATTACAGAGATGAAAGAAACCAGACCGTGTGTTGTTCGTTGTTTCATTTGGTTGAAGGAAAGTGTGTTGGTTGGTATAACAGTATTATTTAACTTATGTTATTATACTTTTATCTACATAGTAGTGACAATGCCATTAATATATCTAATACGTAGTATAGTAAAGCTTGGNTCTATATATAGGGTGACACATGCAATTTGATGTTAACATAAGATTGTATGAATATTGACACGAACAAGTTAAAATAAGGAAAAAGAGATGAAATAATAAAGAAATCAAGAAATTTTATTGAAAATAAATTTGTGAACAGAAAGTTAGAAAAAAGGGGGTGGTAAGTCCGTGCCACGAGCGCCGGTGGTTCTGGTACACTTTTATACTGTTTTTAAATAATTTTTTTTTCTGTTACATTAGACACCGGTGTTTCTTTCAAATTTTCTTCATTTGATGTGCAAAATGTAGAGCTTGTTGACAAAGATTTGTTTCTTTTATTAAATTAAATGTGTTGTTTTAAGTTGATGTTTGAGAATACGCATCCATGCATTAACGAATTTAATGCCATCTTTCTTTGATTACAGAGATGAAAGAAACCAGATCGTGTGTTGTTCGTTGTTTCATTTGGTTGAAGGAAAGTGTGTTGGTTGGTATTACAGTATTATTTAACTTATGTTGTGATACTTTTATCTACATAGTAGTGACAATGCCATTGATATATCTAATACGTAGTATAGTCAAGCTTGGCTCAAAATTAACACACAGATGTATATTGAAGAAAATATGTTAGCTATATCTAATTAATAAATACTTCATGGAAGCCAAAGTTTGCATCCAGTTTTAATATGGGTAAAATTATTTTCGTAAAAATTTCATCCCGACCAACAGCGAGGTATAAAATGTAACAAAAATAATGTTACCTACGTTAAAACGTTATACAAACTATGGCTTCAATGAATTATTCTGATTCTAGTAGGGAAAATATAATCTATTGTTTTGAAGTGAAAGATAGTATTTGAAATGCACGTCATAATAAAATCCCCTAACCTTCATGTTTGCAGTTGTTTCTCTTATATAGATCAATAGACGGTATTGCAATTAAGTTACTGATATTTTACAGTTTGGTGGAATTTTGAATTTAGCAACTTAAACAAGTAAAAAGCTCACAAAATCGTAAAATAAAACAGTAACCATCTTTTGTCAATGTCACCAGCGTTCCTTGTAGACTACGTCACCAAGTCGATAGATGGTTGCCCCCCTCTCAGACGGAACCACCCTCTAACCCACCGCACCAATCATGAATTTCTTTTTACTCGTATTTTAGCACCATTACCAAGCTTGAAGTGCACTAGGCTGCAGTCTATGCTAGACTATCAGATAATACGGTCCTGTGTACATATAAATGTAGTTTCACCTATAATAGAATGCAAGATAAATGGAATGTATTGATTTTTATTACAAAAATAAAACGTACACATTGTCTTGTCATTTATCTATTTATTCCTGTTGACGCAATGACTTTTGTACAAACAGAAAGAGCAAAATCACTGGCCATGTATTATTTCAATTGTTTCACACATGTTTTACAGCAACACCTTTTGATTTTTTATTATATTATTATTACTGAATTATCCTCTGACTTCAATATCACTTAGACATTACTCATTTGAAGTTAAACTGTAATCAATATCTCGAATCCACCCAAATATCAAATAATGTTTAATAATAGGGTGACAATATAAGCAAGTCTTGTTTTATTTCCAGAATGTCCTCATGGAACCTACCGATTTAAAGATGAACTGAAATGTAAAGAGTGTAATGCAGGGTTTTATGGACACTTTTGTGCAGAAAGATGCAACACTTGTCTTCACAATGAGACGTAGGTGGTTAAAATGAATAAAAATAAATATGATTTTCTAATCGAAAAAGGAAAGCTACATAATTGCATGACAATATCAATTATCGTGTTCATGCGCCATCAGTCGAGAATCACAAAAAGATATACAGTGGAACCTGTCTAATCCGACACACCAATGGACCAGGAAAATGTGTCGGATTATACAGGATGTCGGAATACTCAAGTTTTATTTATGCTAACAAAACTACTTTGGACCATACATTTTTGTCGGATGTCACAGGATGTCGGAAAACTCAGGTGTCGGATTGCACATGTTCTACTGTATATATACAGTCCGACAAAAGTTAAGCACCACCTGACTTGTTTCAATAATATCTTTTCTTATAATGAACTTATTTCAAATCGGTTTGCTGTTTTCGTTACCTGTACACACATACTTACTTACATGTGAAACAGGTTATTGATCGATTTTTATTTATGTGTATATGACAGGATGTGTAAAGTGCCACGTGTACTTTTCAACATTTGTGTTTGCGAACGAAAGCTGATTTTTTTGTGTGTAGAGTTTTAAGTTTCATTTTCTATTGGTTTGGTATGGTTCGGCGAAAATTAACCATACCAGAAAGGTGGCAAGCTGTTGGCATGCATAACGGTGGTATTAGCCATAGAAGGGTGGCAGACCACGTCAGGGTTAACCATTCCATGATTGTACGACTGATGCAGCGCTTTCGTCAAACGGGGAATGTTACTGACCGTCCACGTGCAGGTAGATCTCGCAAAACAACGCCGAGAGAGGACCGGCTCATATCTAGACGGGCGCGGCAACGGCCGTTCAGTGCAGCTGGTGCACTTCGTGGTAATTTAGCGTTTGGAGGCCACATTAGCACACGCACTGTAATCAGACGCCTCCACCATCAGGGAATGCGAGCGCGACGACCCATAAAACGTCCACAGTTGACATTATGTCATCGCCATGCTCGATTTGACTGGTCACATGATCATTTGGGGTGGACTATTCGCACATGGAGACGGGTCCACTGGTCTGATGAAAGTCGTTTTTTTGCTATGCCCTACCGACGGTCGTGCAAGGGTTTGGCGCCAACGAACCACTGCATTTCAGGACAACCATATTTTGGGCACAACTGCTTTTGGGGGTGGGGGTGTAACTGTCTGGGGTTGTTTTTCCTTTGACTGTAAGTTGGACTTGTACGTTCTTGATGGTAGTCTGACAGGCCAAATATACCGTGACAATGTGCTCGCTCCACGCGTAGTCCCCCATTTCGACAATCATGCGTTGGCTGACAGGCCAATGTCAATGGACGACAACGCTAGGCCACATAGAGCCCGAATTGCACAACATTTTTTACAGCAAGAGGCTGTTCAGACAATTCGATGGCCTGCGATGTCGCCAGACATGAACCCTATAGAGCATGTATGGGATTTTATTGGCCGAAAAATTAACCAACGCAATCCAAAATGTCAAAATATTGACGAATTAAGAACTGCTATCTTACAGGAGTGGCGACAGTTCCCCAAAGAACGGCATAGGCGTCTTGTGCGAAGCATGACGAGGCGTGTTACAGAACTTCACAATAAACGCGGTGGACATACTCGTTATTGATTTTTATGCCTTACACATACGCACAATAGATACATTTAAAAGTTCTTAAAATCTGAAGACTGCATTTTAATGCAATGTTAAAAACTTCCATTAAAGACAAACTGGTTTTACGTTTTTCCAGCGCCTGTTTTGAACCCAATTTTTGCCACGTCATAGTCACATCTTTCAGGATGATAAATACTTCGTAGATTGGTAATTTTAGAGCCCTTGGTGTAGTCTTTTAAGAAGTGTAAGAAAAATGGTGATATCTATTTAATTGTTTTAACAGTATTGATGTAAATAAATATATCGATAAAAATATAGGGTGGTGCTTAATTTTTGTCGGAGTGTATATATAAATATATATTTATGTATAGACTAAAAAATGTTTTTTAGACTGGATATACACACGTCTAAAATGGTCTTTAGACTGGATTTTGCTGATCATATCCGTATTTACTTCGATCAAATTACATGTAGATATGCATAATTCATGTTATTTGTTTCCCAATTAACTGGCTTAATTCGTGTATAGTGTCACGTGGCATAATCATCATAGCCGTTTTTTATTTTTTTCATTTTGTATGTTTTCTTGTTTGTAATTTCATTAGTTTTGTTTTTAATTTACGAGAACAAGCGCTTTCATACTAATTGCTGATCATGTGAACTAATTAGTGGGTATTGCTGCAAATAGAACATTTATGGGAACAATAACAGAGAAAACTAACTTTGTTTCTGACACAATAGAAAAAGTTTTGCAACCGTATTGAATAATAAATAGATGACTGTATGATAAATATTTCATTTATTTATTAACAGATGCCATCTTTTTCCGGGAGGCTGCAAATGCTATGAGAACAACAAGAAAGAGTGTAATGATAGAACAGAGCCCAATAATGGTAGGTTAACGAATTGTTTCTTCTCAGCAAACGCTTGTGAAAACTGAAGGGGCAGTCTAGAATGATATATTACAAAGAACGAAGACAAACTAAAAAGACATACATGCACGACAGAAAACTAATATGATGAGCAACACAGACTCCACATAAACACCGAAGGTGAACCCTGATACTCGCCAAGAATAGGCAGATCCTGTCTCTTATACGACACCTGGCGGTAGATCCTGTCTCTTATACGACACCTGGTGGCAGATCATGTATCTTATACGACACCCGGCGGCAGATCCTGTCTCTTATACGACACCTGGCGGCAGATCTTGTCTCTTATACGACACCTGGCGGCAGATCCTGTCTCTTATACGACACGTGGCGGCAGATCCTGTCTCTTATACGACACCTGGCGTGTATCTAAAATAGTCGAATCCGGTAAAAGTCTTGTCAGTGATAGAGGAAAGAAGAAATCTACATAAAATGGAAAAGGTCCAATAAAGTTATTAGGGATCCTATTTATTCTTTTTAAAAATGGATTGTTGTAAAACACATGAACCACAAGTGTGTATAATGGTTAACGTGCTCGCTTCGAGTACGGTAGCTTGGGGTTCGAGTAAATGTCGAGTCAAACCAAAGACTATAAAATTGGTACTTGCTGCTTCTGCGCTAAGCACACATTATGAAGGAGTAAGAACACAGACCGGTTGTTTCGGAATCAGAATAATGTGTCCGAGCGGAGCTATATGTCTACTCGTGGACTGTTTTCTCAGTGCGTTAGCACTATGCAAATCCAACTAAGTGTGATGGGCTAGTAAAAAGCGGACATTATCATAATCTCATCTAATGAAACTTGTTCTCGCTTTCATATAGCTGAAAAAAAATCTCAGTTGGCGTTAAATAATAATCACTAACTAACTGTAAGACACAAATAAAGGTATCAATCACTCATCATCTCTCAGAACACATGGTTACATCTCCAATATCATGTTTTCCAACATAATGTTTGTGTGTGCTTTTATTAACATAATATCAAGGGGTTGTTATAAATTGAGTGTTGAAGCTTTTTGTATGTGTTTGTCCTGTGTATTCATCACTACTTATCGTAATCAATATCATACTAAGTTAGAAACTTATTTACTTATTTGCTGTGAAAGTTCACGAGTTAATAACTCATCGCGATTTGTTTTACAATCCATTTATGTCATGATAATTGGGTGATTTCATTTTAGGAGTAAACAATGCGGCAGAAGACAACACACCACATGGTTCTGTAACATTGGCCCTGATTTCTTTATCAACTGTTGTGGTTTTTGTGTTATTCATTTTGCTGTTTATAAGGTACGATAATATCCATCAAGTTACCGTAAAAAGTGCTGAGGTTTTATTTCGGGGTAGCTAACTTTCGCGATTACCTCCAAATTAGTGGATTTTTTGGCGGAATTTAATTGTACGATCACGAGTTTTAACCAAATTTTAGCGTATTGGCCATTATATATTAGAATAACTGATTCAATTCGTTGTTCTTTGTATTGATAAAAAAAACATTATTGCCAATATAAAGGGTAGGTTGGTTGGCTTGATGGTGTTTAACTGCACCTTAAACACAATTTCAACTATATCGTGGCGGTCAGTTTTATTGGTGGAGGAAAACGGATGACTCGGAGAAACCCACCGGAATGTGGGGTTTGGCTTGGTTTGGCTTAATGGTGTTTAACGCAACTTTCAACATTATTTCCGTTATATCGTGGCGGTCAGTTTTATTGGTGGAGGAAATCGTAATGCCCGGATAACACCCAGACCTATCGCAAATCACTGACAAACTGTATCACATAATGCTACATCGAGTACACCTCCCAGTGAACGGGACTCGAAATCACAATGTGTGCAGTGATAGGCACTGATTGCATAGGTAGCTGTAAATCCAGCTACCATACGATCACGACCACGAGGGTTCCCTATTTACATAAAGACGGACGTATGAATATTTGCTCTGTGTCTACTAGACATTAAAGTCTCCTGGTAGCATGCGTCGCGAGTAAAAGTCAAAACTGTCACATTTGTATTGTAATGTGTTAACATATTGAATATGATTGTGTCAAAATTAAATGTACTAACAATTTTACCTTCGAATAAGGCGAGTATTCGATTTGTCTGGGGTACATCATACCAACAAGAACTATTAACGGGCCCTATTTTTCTTCCAATTATCCTCAACCTGAAGTCACGATAAAGAGGTTCGACTGTATATCTACATGTATCTTGAGTTGTATAGCTCTATATCAACGACAAATTCTTTAAAGACACAAATTAATATATGATAAAGGTAACGACATCAAAGTTATATGAATTAATATCGCTAAAGCTATCCAGATTATGTTATTTTACTTTGGAAAAATGACAACCCATATTCACATTCATATAAAGGAAAATCAACAAATATTTTTCCAGACAAATCGGCAAAAATATTAAAACTAAGTTCTGTAATGGGAGTTGATGTCTAATTGGATTTTAATACCTCAATATTTGGTAGTCTCATCGCTGATTAGGCTAATGGATTACAATTGACATGATCCCATGAATGTATATGGAAAGAAAAATATTAAATTAGTTTCTAGAAGACTGGTAGTTTCCTTTATTACAGGACTAGCCATCCAATTGATTTTAAAGCATTTTTTCCAATCAAGTTCTTAATTAAGCAAATGTAATTTTAGATTGTATAAGAAATATCAAAGAAAACAAGCAGAAAGTACAGAATTAGGATCAGGTAATAATACACTTTATTGTAGATACAGTCATTAACATCTGTAGTAAACGTGTACATATAGCAAAATACCATGTTTATGCTATGGCATACAAAATATGGTACCTGGTCAAATCGCCCCACTTCAAAATCACCCCGGTCAATATCGCCCCCACATTTATCAAAATCGCCCGAACATAAAAAAAAATAAATGGTTATTATTACTATTATTATTGGTTTTGACAACGACTTTCTGATAAGGAATAATTGAGATAATAAAAATTACAGGACAGTACAGTACATGTAATCGGAAACGTTATTGTTTAATAATTATGTCATTTAAATGAGGGTAATTATTTGTGTCCTTCTAATAATTAAGATTTTGATTGTGTAATGGAAATATAAATTACCTGTATATGTGATATAAAACACAGTCTAAGGTTTGAGGTTGGTTTCTACGGTTGGTTTCTACAATTTCAAATTGCAAAATGAAGTGAAAAAAAACCTGTCTTTCTCTAAAAATAGAATCGGCACATCGGCTTGTCGTACGTGGCATGATATCAGAATTGTGTTTTTGAAATAGCTGCATATTTACTGTTCTTAACTGCTCCCTATTTCTATTTTAGATGGAAGGAGTAGGGAAGTGTTCATAAACCAACCAGACCGTTCTTTGATTTACGGTTTTTAGTTACTCCTTTTGTATCTTCAGACTTTCCTTTCCTCCTTTAATTAGAACGAGGAATGTATCTGATACATTCCACCGACTCCCCTTGAATGTCTTCCAGTATCTGGAGACGCTAGTTGCTAGTACGATACTAAAACAATTGGGAACAACATATGTTGTGACATCCATATTTGTTAATACACAAGTCGTTTGTGGATTACGTGATTAGCGAAGGCAACTGGGTGTTTCTAAGTGTCTGGAGACGATACATGCTAGTATGATACCAAAATAATTGGGAATAACAGAAGTTAGGACATCCATATTTGTTAATAAACAACTGTTTATGGGTTACGTGATTTTGTCTTTTTCAGGTAAATTACAAGGAATAAAGGTAAGACACGACGATACTGACGGTGGTGGAAGCACAAAGAACGATGAAGATATAGGCGATTACTGTCTCATCAGAGAATCTGGAATGATAAAAACATTCATATCAGACAATGATAAATTAGATACAGGGGAGATGATATTCAGCGAGGAGTACAATCATCTCAAATTTGACAAGAACATCAATAAACCAGAGGCGTGCAGCTACAGCAACAATATATATACAACAATTAAATGTGCAAAGAATAAATCGAATCCTACTGCCATGATTTTGCCGAATTACGATAGAATGGAACTAGAGAAATGTTGACTTTCGACGAAGAAGACAATGTTACAAACATGTGTACATTTTTTGTATCTTGTAATTAATTCTGTTCAATTTCTACACCCATGATATATTACTTCTTTGTAACATGTGTACATTTTTTGTATCTTGTAATTAATTCTATTCAATTTCTACACCCATGATATATTACTTCTTTGTAACATGAGTGCATTCTTTTCCTTTGGTCTTTTTTATGGTTAATATACCAGAATGTAAGCAACAGCTCAAAAGTATGAAATAATACACGCAGATACGAGCTATTACACACTTTAAATATGGGCTGTAGTTTTATTACTCTCAGAGAGCCGTGCAATAATCAACGTCTTCATGTGATATTGCATGGTTTATGTTACAAGTCATTTATACCATGGTTTTCCGAATAAAACGGTTCAACAATCTCAAGCTTCACATTTGATTGTTTAACCGTTTTACTCGGAGAACCGTGGTATCAATATTACAAAATACTACTTATTTAACTATAAATAGACAACAGATGACCTTAGCGACGTGATATAAATTATAGAGGTATTGCACAAAATGATATTGGAACAAAAAGAGAAAGTAAACTTATTATGCATACCATTTTCATGGCTAAGTATTGAATGGCACAGGTAAGTGGGATATAGACACCATTTTCATGGCAAAGTATTGATTGCCACAGATAAGAGGGAGATATACAACATTTTAAGGCTAAGTTTCGATTGTTGCAGGTAAGAGGGGGGGAGGGGGAAGAACAACATTATATGGCTAAGATTAGAGTTCCACAGTTAAGAGGGGATATACAACATTTGTATGGCTATGCTTAGAGTGCCACAGGTAAGAGGGGATATACAACATTGTATGGTTATGTTTAGAGTGCCACAGGTAAGAGGGGGAGGGGAAGAAGAACAGCATTTTATGACTCAATTTAGAGTGCCACAGGTAAGAGGAGGATTTACAACATTTGTATAGTTAAGGTTAAATTGCCACAGGTAAAAGATAAGATTTACAACATTTTATGGCTAAGTTTAGAGTGCAACAGGTAAGAGGGGGAGGGAGAACAGCATTTTATGGCTAAGGTTAGAGTGCCACAGGTAAGAGGAGGATTTACAACATTTGTATAGCTAAGTTTAGAGTGCAACAGGTAAGAGGGAAGATATACAACATTTAGATGGCTAAGGTTAAATAGCCACAGGTAAGAGGGAAGATATACAACATTTGGATGGCTAAGTTTAGAGTGCAACAGGTAAGAGGGAAGATATAAAACATTTGGATGGCTAAGGTAAATAGCCACAGGTAAGAGGGAAGATATAAAACATTTGTATGGCTAAGTTTAGAGTGTCACCGGTAAGAGGGAAGATATACAACATTTGTATGGCTAAGTTTAGAGTGCAACAGGTAAGAGGGAAGATATAAAACATTTGTATGGCTACGTTTAGAATGTCACAGGTAAGAGGGAAGATATACAACATTTGTATGGCTACGTTTAGAATGTCACAGGTAAGACGGAAGATATACAACATTTGTATGGCTACGCTTAGAATATCACAGGTAAGAGGGAAGATATACAACATTTGTATGGCTACGTTTAGAATGTCACAGGTAAGAGGGAAGATATACAACATGTATATGGCTACGTTTAGAATGTCACAGGTAAGAGGGAAGATATACAACATTTGGATGGCTAAGTTTAGAGTGCAACAGGTAAGAGGGAAGATATACAACATTTGTAAGGCTAAGTTTAGAGTGTCACCGGTAAGAGGGAAGATATACAACATTTGTATGGCTACGTTTAGAATGTCACAGGTAAGAGGGAAGATATACAACATTTGTATGGCTACGTTTAGA
>MJUT01034350.1:38631-62723 GCA_002080005.1 Gigantidas platifrons
TCGGTGTACACACATCAGAGATGTATTAGTATAACTGTCCCTGTTAGGTGGAGAAGAACTCGGTGTACACACATCAGAGATGTATTAGTATAACTGTCCTTGTTAGGTGGAGAAGAACTCTGTGTACACACATCAGAGATGCATTAGTATAACTGTCCCTGTTAGGTGGAGAAGAACTCGGTGTACACACATCAGATATGTATTAGTATAACTGTCCCTGTTAGGTGGAGAAGAACGCGGTGTACACACATCAGAGATGTATTAGTATAATTGTCCCTGTTAGGTGTAGAAGAACTCGGTGTACACACATCAGAGATGTATTAGTAACTGTTCTTGTTAGGTAGAGAATAACTCGGTGTACACACATCAGAGATGTATTATTATAACTGCAGGCGCGGATCCAGCGGGGGAGCACCCGGCGCTCCCCCTCTAAAATTGGAAAAAATATGATTTTTTTTTAAGTGCAATTGTACAAAAACAAGGTAAGCAATTTATACAATCCGATTAAAATCACATCTCTCATTTGCTCGTTGCGGCGTATAGTAGGAGATCTGAATATATATATATATATTACGGGTCATATGCCAGTGACCGTATACGTATTGTTATATGTATGCTATGAATATTTAATGATATGATAAATTCGGGATATGACCTTTTTCGACCAATCGGATTGCTCGTAGTAAACAAAGAAGCTTAATTAGAAATTTAACGTTTTCATAATCTCTTCATCGCAATTTTCCTTGGACGGTAACATAGGATCACCGCCTTTAATGGAAGTTTCATCGGATCTCGCACGCCGTGACATTTCACGTTCCGCTATATAGATGATGTCCTTTCACTAAATAATTCTAAGTTTGGTGACGAGAAATGACATTTTTGGTTCAAAGTTGATCATTGTTTCCCGATTTTGTTTTCCGATGGGGTTCTTGTTTGATCGATTTTTAGATTTCTGTGTAGTACTTTATAGATCATTGTTTGTCACTCATTTTTAGCTTAGCCTGTCTGTCCTTTGATTTACCACTTTTTATTACCACTTTGGTATCTTCAAACTTTTCTTATACTTAATACAGTAAAAGAAACACACCTTGATCAAAATATAACAAATGATATCAGTTTTTTGGAGGGATACTGCAAAGATCCGTTTAGGAAAGATCGAAATAATTCGGGGGGAGGTGTAATAGTATATTTTAGTAAACATCTCATTGTCAAATCCAGAACAGACTTAGACTTTTGGAGGGATACTGCAAAGATCCGTTGAGGAAAGATCGAAATAATTCGGGGGGAGGTGTAATAGTATATTTTAGTAAACATCTCATTGTCAAATCCAGAACAGACTTAGACTTTTGGAGGGATACTGCAAAGATCCGTTTAGGAAAGATCGAAATAATTCGGGGGGATGTGTAATAGTATATTTTAGTAAACATCCCATTGTCAAATCCAGAACAGACTTAGACTTTTGGAGGTATACTGCAAAGATCCGTTTAGGAAAGATCGAAATAATTCGGGGGGAGGTGTAACAGTATATTTTAGTAAACATCTCATTGTCAAATCCAGAACAGACTTAGACTTTTGGAGGGATACTGCAAAGATCCGTTTAGGAAAGATCGAAATAATTCGGGGGGAGGTGTAATAGTATATTTTAGTAAGCATCTCATTGTCAAACCCAGAATAGACTTATACTTTGATAGCGAAGCTATTTTGTTAGAAATTGATTTTCCTGCATATAAAATGCTCCTTTGTGTTGTATATTGTCAACCTAACGCGAACTGTCCATTCTGGGATAAGTTTCAACAGTCCGTGGAAAACGCAACGAATTACTCGTCAAACGTTGTGATAACGAGAGATGTAAATGTAGATTTTCTTAGTGAACAGTCTCACAAATTATTTGATATCATGTGGTTGAATGATCTGAAAAGCATGATTACTGAACCTACCAGAACATGTGGCACGCGCCAATCTTTGCTTGACCCTGTTTTGGTATCTGATAATTGTAATGGTCTTGAGACGTATGTAATTCAAGATAGAAAATATAGTGACCATGAAACAACAATTGTCTACTTAAAAGTCCCTCTTAAATCGATCAATACTTATAAACGATTAGTCTGGGATTATCTTAATGCTGATGTTGAGACATGTAATGAATGTATATCCTCTTTTAATTGGAACTCAATTATATCTCCAGAAAATAGCATGGACGAAAACTGTCAAGCATTTTCAAATAAATTTATTGAAATAATTATAAAGTGTGTTCCACAAAAGGAAGTTAGGGAACGACCATTTAACTTGAAGTTGGGGGGAGGGGGGTTATGGTTTTTTCCTAAAAAAAATATTCTGATTCCCAATGTTGCTGAAAAAAATATTCTGATTTTGGTGGAGGAAAAAAAATAATCTGATTCAGAGTTTTTGTCATATAACCTAACGTTAAATTGTGGAAAAAATATTTCGCGCTTTGCGCGACAAAAAAATTAAATATTCTAACTCGTGTTGTCCGAAAAAAAAAATTCTGAACGCAAAAAAAAAACCTAACCCCTCCCCCCAACCCCCTGCAAATTAAATGGTTGGTCCCTTACAATCAGACTAAATGACACAGTTTGGTTCAATTCGGAATTAAGAAGGGAAATAAGAAAAGGAGGCAGACTTCGAAAACTGGCTCGTAGATCCAATAGTGATTTCAATATCAACAAATATAAGAAGCAAAGAAATCATGTAAATAATTTTAAAAAGCATGCTAAAGAACAATTTTATTTTAATGTTAATACTTTACTGGATGATTTTTCAAGTTCTAATTCAAAATCTTACTGGTCATTGATTAAAAAATTGGTTAAATCGTCTGGAGATATATCACCAATTAGTCAATTAAATAAAGAAAATAATGACCTAATCTCAGATGATTATGACAAATCATGTCTTCTAAATAATTATTTCTGTTCTATATTTACATTAAATGACAATAATACATCAAAACCCGTCTTTCCTCTCAGAACAAATACTACAATTGATTTTTTTTCAGATTACTACGAGTAAAGTACTTGATATTTTACAAATTTTAAAACTTGGAAAAGCATCAGGTTTGGATTCCATCAGTCATCAAATGCTTTAAAAAAAAAACAACCCATGTACTACTGTCTGTGTTCCTCTCTCTCTCTTGTTTAATTTATCGCTGTCAAAATCGGAATTTCCAACGCAGTGGAAAATCGCATCAGTTATGCCACTCTTCAAAAAGGGAGATACATCATTGATATCCAACTGTAGAACAATATCATTACTATCAGCAGCTGGCAAAGTATTTTTAAGGAAGTATTTAATCATTTAATATCAAATAACTTATTGTATAAATTTCAATAGGCTTCATTCCAGGTCACTCTACCGTTCACCAGCTAATAGACATATATTACAGAATATGCATGTCTCTGGATGATCATTGTTTTACTACCTTCATTCTATGTGAAATTTCTAAAGCATTTGATCGGGTCTGTCATACGGGTCTTTTATTAAAACTTAAAGCTTACGGGATAGATGGTAAATTATTTAAATGGTTTGAAAGCTATATTTCGAGTAGGAAGCAATGTGTATTTGTAAACAATTCCAAATCCCTCCTAGTAAATACAAATGCAGGAGTTCCACAGGCTCAATGCTTGGACCTCAACTTTTCCTATTATATGTTAATGATATTGCAGATAACCTTTTAAGTCTTACTAGATTGTTTGCAGACGATACTTCTCTTTCATATTCTAGTCAAAGTCCATATACTATAGAAGATGTAATGAATAGTGATTTGAAATTTATATCAATATGGTCTAAACAATGGCTAGTCAACTTTAATACTCAAAAAACCAAAGCAATGGTATTTTCCAATATTAATCTTTCCATCGATGTAGAAATAACATTCCAGGACAAGTTAGTAGAATTTGTCACCTGTCATAAACATTTAGGTATTACTTTTGACAGCAATGGGAAATTTCATACCCATATAGTTAATATTATCAAATCAGCAAGTCAGAGGTTGTGTGCCCTAAGAAACTTAAATATGTATTAAATAGACATAATCTTGCACGTATTTATTTAATCTTTATTAGGCCTATGTTTGAATACGCATGTGAACTTTGGGATGGTTGTAGTCAACAAGACTCTGATAGTCTAAAAAAGCTTCAATTAGAGGCAGGACGAATAGTAACCGGACTGCCTCTATTTGCAAGTCGTGAATCTATATATTCTGAAACGGGTTGGGAATTATTGTCTGATAGGCGAAGGGTAAGAAGGCTCAGCTTATTTTATTCTATTCACAATAAATCTGCCCCAGAATATCTCTTTGATTTGATGCCCCTTCCAGTTGGTAGTGTTTCACAGTATGATTTAAAAAATAGTAATAATGATGTTATACGTAATTATCGATTAGAAATGACCAAAACATACTTCTTCCCCTCTACTACCCGGTTTGGAACAATCTAAATCCGGAAATTAGAAATTCTGGTAATATTAACATACTTAAAAGAAAAATTAAAATATTACTAAGAAAGTGCCTTTTCATTTTGGTTGGGGTTATAGAAACCTAAATATTATTCATAGTAGACTTAGAAATATGTGCAGTTCGCTAAATGCAGATGTGTACCTTGTCAATTTAAAGCCAAGTCCTGCATGTATCTGTGGTCATGGTTATGAAGATTGTATACACTTTTTCTTTGAATGTCCTTTTTATAATGAAAATAGGGCAATCTTGTTTGATAAATTAAAGAATTACATAGTTACAATTGAATTGATATTAGATGGTGATGAAAATCTGACTCCTAATCAAAACATTGAAATCTTCTCTGCTGTTTATTCTTTTATTAGAAGCACCCAGCGATTTAACTAATGTACTAGCATACTCACTGCAGTCAATGTTGTTTTGTGTTTGTTTTTGTTTGTTTGAATCCCTATATGTTTTTTTTTTTTTTTTTTTTTTCGTTCAGAAATATTTTTTCGGACAACACGAGAGTTAGAATATTTATTTTTTTGGGTCACGCAAAGCGCAAATTTTGTTTTCCAGAAATTTTAACATTAGGTTATATAACAAAAACTCTGATTCAGATTATTTTTTTCCCTCTACCAATATCAGAATATTTTTTTCAGCAACATTGGGAATCAGAATATTTTTTTTAGAAAAAAAACCATAGCCCTCCTCTGGAAGTTAAATGGTCCGTCCCTTAAACATTTTATTTCACCTTATTCTTCTTTATACCTGCTTTATTATTATCGTCTAAATATATCATGTTGTAAAATTTATATGTATTGTTATCGCCATTATGTGAAATCATTTTTTGTTTATATTTTTGGAAAAGGGAAAGGGCTGCACTAATGTTGTTATATCTTGTGTCCAATCCCATTGGCAATTTTTATGCAAATAAAATATGCTTAAACTAAACTACCGAGTATTTAAGTTACGAACAAAAACGTTAAGATTGGGACTCGCATGTGGATAACGCATTCATGACCGTATCATCTGACTAAGCCCTTAAAAACTATCTAACGCCCACCATTTTTTTTAATGAAGTTTCTGTATCAAGCAAGGAGATTGGGTGGGCATGTATGTGTGTTGAGGGTATCAATTTTGTCTGTTTTTACGATTTTCCGATTAGATTTGTGTGTCATTCTTGCTTAGTCCGTATCCATTTTTCTTCCAGCAAATCAAAGGCGAAATGATCATTGAGGATATCGCTGGAAGACCTGTTCCTGCCATGAAGGTATTTGGTACCTCAATTAGAGCCCTCATGAATCATCTGTTTCTTACGTTTACTGAAAGAGGAGTCGAGATAAAGCCAAAGGACATCCGATGGGTTTTAACAGTACCTACAATATGGTCAGACGCAGCAAAACAGTTCATGCGAAAAAGTGCTAACTTGGTAAATACAATATATACAAAATTAACAAGAACAGGAATGTACTAGTATATAATAAAATGTATTGAATAAATAACTCGCCAAAAGTCAAAATTATGTCCATTTTACACAGCTAGTGAGTGATCTTTAACTTCTTTATAATAATTATGTAGAACAATATGAAGTTTGTAGACGTTATGCATTAAAATATATGCAACTGTCAACATTTCAGTAGATTGGGTTACATTATGAGGAAAGTATCCGGATTCACCAGTAGCTTCTCGGCTGCACAATTTCCATTATGGTAAAAGCACAATTTTCTCAAGCAAACAATTTTTTTAAGTAGTAAGAGTCTAAAGGACAACATATCCTGTTTTATTATTAGTAGCTTGAGCTATTTCAAAATTTGAAGAAATATCTGTTTTTAGTAAAGGTCGCAGTCTTGAAGGACGAATGCAAATTTGTTGAGTTACTTTAGAAGCAAGGAAAAGAAAACAAAATGAAAGTCCCAACCTACATACCATACGAAAGAAAAGCGAGTAATCGCAATACTCTCATAAATTTAGGCTGGAATTAAAGACAACCAGTTGTTGATTGCACTGGAGCCAGAAGCAGCATCCATATATTGCCAGTATCTTCCAACAGAAAATCTAAAAGGTGCTGATAGGGGGTTTTCAATGTCTGAGGTAGGAACACAATACATGGTTGTTGATAACGGAGGTAAGTACATTGATGTTAATATACGTCTGAAAATTAAACCAATCAGTGTTAGTATTTGATCTTTGAGCTGACCAATTTTTGTTCTTCCCTCGACGGGATTTGAACTCACACCATTGATACACTGCAGCACCAATCGCTTAGCCTTGCCTTATGTCCAGCGCCCTAGACCACTCGACCACATCCGCTATATACAAATATAGCTTCAATAGTCGAAGTGTTACCTTTGTCTCGTAAGGGAAATCTAGAGATAGACATAAGACATGTGTCTAAACGTGTGTAGATGGTACATATATAGTTATATAAATTGACAGAAATCTAACTCAGCAATTTTTAATATATTGTATAGAATGATGAGGAATTCATCATACAGTCACAGGAAATAAAGTATATTATACAAACATCTAAGCATGTGACAACCATACAATATATATATGTCCCACTGGATCTCAAAGTTACTTGAAATACTAGGTTAATACTAAATATTTATATACGTCTGAAAATTAAACCAAACAGTGTTAGAATTAGATCTTTGAGCTGATAAATTTTTGTTCTCCCCTCGACAGGATTTGAACTGTCTTGTAAATTGTTGTACTGTTTCCTCTCTAGATTTGACCAAATATATATGTATAATCTATTGACATTGCATCTAATAAAGTTTATATTGCCAGTCCCCTCCCCTTTTATAATTTCATATGAATACCACCACCCCATGATCTCTAACATTTTATGTACTGATATTTGGTCAAATCTAGATAGAGGAAACAGTACAAAAATTCACAAGACGGATAGATACTAAAAATAACGAAAGATTTTACAACACGAAGTACGTTCTATAAATAAAAACGTAGATATCAAAATTAGTGCGCACGACACATTTCTGAAATAACCTTTATCACGTACGTTACGGGAGACCAATACATACAGATGACCATACAACTTTTGGGAATTTTGAGAGATGTCTTAGGTAGTTGGGGTTCTTGAACAAATAGTGATGATTTTATCCTCCACGTTCTTGGTGTGTGTGTAAAATTTAGATGGAACCGATACCTTTGGAAAATAAACTGGTGATGTTTCCGTTTTATAAGTCTCAAATAACAGTACTCGCAGTGCTTTTAAAAATCGAACGTATTGTAAATTACCTATAAATCAATTAAAATAATTATTTATTATCATAAATTTAATACCATAAATAAAATGAAAAGGAAGATAATATTTTACAAGTAAAACTTTTCCGAGCAAAGCAGATATTTTGCAAAGATATTATTGTTTTCAACAAAGTTTAGATACTCAGTCAATCGTAAAATTTGCATATATTTACATAATAAATAAATACATATATTGTTTTCAATATTATGAAACACCATTTCTCATTGTTGCTCTTTTGGTATATACATTTTTGTATACATGTACATCGTGGTCGTGGTCGTATGGTAGTTGAATTTACAACTACCTGTGCAATGAGTGCCCATCATCACCAACGTTGTGAGTTCGAATCCCGATCTTGACGAGGTGTACACGATACAACGTTATGTGACAAAGAATGTTAGTGACTTGCAACCGGTCGGTGGTTTTCTGTGGATACTCCGATTACCTCCACCAATAAAGCTAACCGCCACCATATACTAGTAACTGACATATTGACCAATGACCATAAGTTCCCATGAAAGAGTTAACACATGTACTAATACAAATCTAGTAAAATTACATCATGTTTAAATGGAGTTTTATTTTCAGGAGGCACATCTGACATTACCGTTCACGAAAAATTAAGTAATGGCAGGTTGAAGGAACGGTGTCGTGCATCTGGCGGAGATTGCGGTGGAACATCAGTCGATAATGAGTTTAAACAGATCTTTGTTAAACTTGTAGGAGCACCACTGCTGAATGCAATGAAAAGAGAAGACCCAGCAGCATATCTAGATATATTCCGAGAATTTGAAGCTATAAAACGAACCATTTATACAGGTAAAGAGGACAAAGTCACGATGTCCATTCTACGGGCTATCCTTGATGATATTTGTAAGAAACATCTCAAGGAAGATTTTGAAGCAATTGTTCGGTCTTCACCATACCACGAAAAGATGATACTTCGGTATGACAAAATGAGAATTGATACTAATTTGATAATAGAAATGTTCAAAAAGGCATCACAAAGAATTATTGAGCTAATTTCTGACGTTTTAAAGAAGATGAAAGGATCAAATTTGAAAATGATTGTCCTAGTAGGTGGATTTTCTGGGTGCAAAATAATTCAAGAAAACATAAAATCTGTCTTTCCAAACTTCCGTGTAATAGTTCCAGAAGACGCAGAATTGGCGGTTTTAAAAGGAGCAGCCTTATTTGGACATAAACCGGACTACATAGTGGCCAGAATTGCAAGATATACTTATGGTGTAAGAATTGCGAGTAGTTTTAATCCAGACATTCACGAAGCAGGTCGGTGTGTTGTAAAAAATGGAAAGCAAATGTGTGAAAATCTCTTTAAGCTTTACATAAAAAAAGGATCTGTTGTGGAGCTGGGAGCTAAAATCACTGGTAGACACAAAACTATCAAGCCATTCCAAGGAAGGGTATTCTTTCCTATTGTTCAGTCGACAATAGAGTGTCCACAATATACAGATGTAGATGGTTGTACAGTATTGGGAACCTTGATAATCAACATACCAGACCCATCCCAAGAGACACGCAGTCAACGTGTGAATTTGATTTTCGGCAACACTGAACTTAAAGTCACTGCATTTGATGTACAGTCTGGAGTAGAATGTGCAACAGTCTTAGATTTAATTTGAAGCAAGAAATAATAGGCTTTTTACAAGCACCTTCGCTCACTCACATGATACAGGATATTGACTAATCAGAAACCATGATCTTAATTGATAAACAAATTGTTTGAGGAGAAAACATGTGGAATCCTTGGGATTTAAAAAAAAATTGTAGTTATTTAATTATTTTGATTTAAATTTTAATAAAGTCTATTAAAATTTAAATCAAAATAATTAATGAACTGAGCGGTATAATTCTATTTTGACATACTGGTATCACTGTGTATCATCTGTACACGGGAAATAGCTACCACTGAAGCGTAACACACAAATTTACAAGTTGTCAAGATAAGTAAGAAGTCGTTTTACTGCGAAAGCACAAAGTTTTCATTGAAACTGTTAATATGGCAGATTCCAGATAAATACCGTTTATACTTTTTGGGGTCATAAAATAAAGGAACTTCGTTAAAATTGTTTGATGCGTGATAATGCTCAGCTAGTACTTCACTAGTTTACACTAGTACTTCAGAAAACAACTTTCCCTCACAAAATTTTACGAAATAAAATTCTGTAGACGCTTCCCATGACTAAAACGTAATCGGAAAAGTAAAATTTAGTGACGAAACATCTGAAATTATACCCCTTTGATACACTGGTAATTGTATTTTGGAAATATTACAACATTAATATCGACGTTAGTGTACGGGTTTTAGCCGAAAATAATTAGATTTATTCCTATGAAGAATAAATCCACTTATCCACAGCGAATCGGATTTGATTGTTCACAGATCTGAGCAAGAGTTATCCCGCTTTAATTCGACAGGCGTTACGTGACAATTTGCCGTGACACAGTACTTCCTTTCTGAGTCTGCGGTCGCAGAGCAAGATCACAGAAAAATTCTATCATGGGGAAAAGTGTTTTTAAAATTCTCTAAAAATTCAGGGAGTATTCTATTAAGTCGGTAGATGGATCGAGAAACTGTTGTCATTTTAACTACATGTATTATTTATGAATGCCTGGCTACACACGTATTTTCAGACTGGTACAGTGGTAGCGTGCGGCGTGTTCAGATTGCAAACAAACAAAAAATGTCGCCTCGTGGCGTGATACACGCACACATACACAAAATAATAATATTAAAAGTTACTGATGCTCTTACTTATCTAAGCCAATGTTAAAACGTCACCGGCCTGCAAAGTCCGGCCACAGTATATATATAAAAAAAAAAAACAACAAAAAACAAAAACAAAAACAAAAACAACAAAAAAACCAAACAAACTTTGCGGGACATGTGCTTTATCAGTTTGTGACACAAGCCATAGGGGTACATGTACATCTATACATGTACTGCAAAAGACGACGATTGTCTTTAATTAACAGATACACATGGATGAAATATTATAAGAAGCGTAGTGTTGGTATTTTGTACACGTGGTCTTAAAAAAAAAATAAAAAAATGCTGGAAATCTGATCATATTTTAATGCCTTAAGACAAGCAAAAGTATATACATTTTTGTATCTAATTGCTTGTGTTATTCGTCAATTTGATGGTTTACCACCTACATGTAATTAATTTTCAGTCATTCAAATAAAAAACAAAAACAAAAACAAAAACAAAAACAAAAACAAAAAACAAAAAATATTATAATAATAATATAAAAATAAAATACATGGTGCAATTGCATTAGGTCAATTGAGAATGAGCATGTGCTCGCATTCTTTTCGTATTGGTATTGGTATTGGCAAAACAATTTGGTGTTTCACTCAGTAAATGTTTTACTAATGTTACAATGTCCGTATAACTTTAATTATTAGATATAGTTTGGTATATAACGTGGGTATACTGATGTTGCATATAACACGATTATCAGATAAATTTCAGTATATAACATGGTATGCAGATGTCGCATATAATATAATTATCATATAGATTCAAGCATATGATGTAGTGTACCGATGTTGCATGTACCACGATTACCCGATAAATTTCAGCATATAACATTGGTATACCGATGGTTGTGAAAACATGATTATCAGATACATTTTGGTTGCGAAAACATGATCATCAGATACATTTTGGTTGTGAAAACATGATCATCAGATACATTTCAGTATATATAACGTGTTGTTAGTGTACGGGTTTTAGCCGAAAATAATGTGTTTGTGTACGGGTTATAGCTACGTCACTAAAACCCGTACACTTTCTGATCGTAAAAAGTATCCGATTTCTCTTTAATGATGCAAAAATGAAATCAATTTATGGTCACACTTAGTTGTTTATGTTGATTGAACCATATATCCGTAGTTTATGATTGACAAATGTATTAGCTACTCTTAGTATCGTCTTTAAATGCCAGTAATTAGCAAGTTTCGTTTAGTGTACTAGTAACGCACATTTTTCGATTTTTAATCAATTACAGGACTGATCTTGTAAAGTGTTCGTTAAATGTCACGAAATACTATTCCCGGACTTATAATAAACGCCATGTTATTAAAATATACAGCTTTAATGCTTAAAATTCTATTATTTCTTACCTGTTGTGAATGTAAAATATTATCCTACGCTTCAATGGTAGCTATTTCCCGTGTACAGATGATACACAGTGGGTATATTATTAGTATACAATGAGCATTATTTTGGAGTTTTATTTATAAATTTGGTTTAGTTTTTAAATAAATCAACATTGAAGCTTTTATTTTTATGATGGAGGTCTATGCTAAAAACGGAGGATTTTATATATAGGTTCATCTAAGTTTATACAGACCCCAAGTGGTATCAAATAAAACCAACAGGACAAATTAAAAACTGTACCATCAAGGGTTCATTTTCATTTGCTTTGATAAATGTGTTTTATTACAAGAACCAAAAAACTGGTTATATTGAACTTTACATTACATTTATAATTATTATAAATTATACGGAGGAAGTTCGAAAAGTCCAAAACAATAGATTATTTTACACATTTCCGACTTTGATTCCAAAAATATATATTTCAAACACAGGCGCTCGGGTACACTCTGTGATTTTCGATATTTCATTCCTTATTTTAATATTATGAAAGATATGTATACAGAGGTATTATTTTCTGTGAAATTAGAGAAAGGTATTACGGATTTTTTCCATTCTAAAGTTGGAGTGAAACAATGGTGTATTTTGTGACCTACATTATTTTCTTTATATATTAATGATTTGCCGTTAATTTTTTATGATAATTGTGATCCAACTCAGTTAAATGATAATAATATATCTTGTCTTTTATATGCAGATGATTTAGTTCTAATTTCTGAACCATCTAGTGGTTTACAAAGATGCTTAGATAAGCTTAGTTTGTACTGTAATAGTTGGGACCTCACTGGTAATTTTGACAAAAGCAAAATTATGATTTTTAACAAGTTGGGCAGTAAAATAAATAAAGATAAATTTATTTGTAACAACAGTTCCTTAGAATATTGTACAGAGCATAAATATCTGGGTATATTGTTTAAACCTTCTGGCTCGTTTACTGAAGCCACTAATCTTTTATACAAAAAGGCATCAAAAGCTATATTTTGTATCAGAAAATTACTATTTTCAGAAAACAATAACATATTGCCTCATATCAAGCTTTTTGAAACCTGTGTTATACCAATCCTTCTTTACTGCAGTGAGGTCTGGTCTCTTAATATTATTAAAGATAATAAAATTCTTGAGTCAAAATACTGGAACATGGCACCTGTTAAGATTCATATTAAATTTGCAAAAATTTTAATTGGAGTGAATAAAGCAGCTGTTAATGCAGCAGTTTTGGCCGAATTGGGAATGTATCCAGTATCTATACAAGCCCTTAAACTATCAATTAGCTTCTGGCTGCACGTGTTAAATTCTGGAGATAATAGTTTAGTTTCTGCAGCCTATAAAGCGAGCTTACTATTACCAAATGGATTTGCCAAACATATTGAACTATTTTTATCCACATTAAACTTTTCACATATTTGGGAAAATCAAAGCACATTTTCTAAAAGGCGTTTATTACATGCAATAGATAAAAAAAACTTAATGAAAGATATTTACACCATTACACCATTTACCACCTTACTCTGATTGTATGTAACTGCCTGTATTATGTTGTAACTTTATATTTATATTTACTGTCAGATTTATTATTTTTCATCGTATGTTCATTGTCATGTCTTGAATGTCTATATTATTAAAAAAATGACCTCTTGTTACACTTGTATATGTGTCTTGAATCTTGAAATCTTGGAAAGAAAACATGTTTTGTGACAAAAATTTAATGAATGGCAATAAGCTTAAGAACATACAGGAAATAAAAGAAAGTTATAACTTAGAAAAATATTTACTTCTAGACTTGGATAAAAATGTTATTAAAAATTATAATAAAATAAGAATAAGCAATAGCAGCCTTAAAATTGAACAAGGTCGCCATAATAAAACTCCTTTAGAAAATAGATTATGTCCCCTGTGCCTTGCAGAAGTTGAAGATGAATTCCATTTCACTGTAAAATGTACAAGCTTATATGCAGCAAGAGATAAATTATATGGTGAAATCAGTGCAATAATTCCTCCATTTGTTAATATGACTGATGAGAGTAAATTTAAGTTCATGTATACTTACAGTGAATATGATGTTATTAGAGTTATTGTCAAAGGTATAAATGATATGTATAATGCTAGAAATGAACTATTAAATAATAAATAATTTTTGGAGATGATGTGGTAATTATTATTGTAACTGTACATACAGTGTATTTTAGACTTGTATTTGTGGTGCCACCTTCTCAGTTCTAGTATAACTACAATGATTATTATTTATGAGGGGATGTGTGTGGTAGTTTATATGTATACTTTAATGTCAAATGTTTATATATTACGTATTGTTTTAGGTAACAATTCTAGTTATGGATTTCAAACCAATAAAATATTTCTGATTAAAATTAAATATTTTCCTATAATGTTGATATTATAGTATTATAATAGAAAAAATGGGTTGTATCACGATGTGTAAAATACGTCAAAATTAGGTGATTCTGTGGAGAGAAGGTTAGAATAGAGGCACTAAAAGGGAAAATATTTAATTTTAATGAAACAAGTGTTGCCTGAGGACAAGTGTGGACACAGAACTCTGTTGTCCAAAAGGCAAGTGTGGATGTCAATATTTC
The DNA here is from genome assembly GCA_002080005.1 of Gigantidas platifrons. NCBI lineage: Eukaryota > Metazoa > Mollusca > Bivalvia > Mytilida > Modiolidae > Gigantidas > Gigantidas platifrons. The sequence continues at coordinate 53,133 of MJUT01034350.1, forward strand.
CTATTATTTAACTTATTTAACTTACAAAAAAAACAGGGGTCCTGGAATTTTTTTTATTAAAAAACTAATCCTGGACTATTATTTTTGCTTAATCCCCCCCCCCAAGGGATATAAAATTGTATCATTAATAATAAATTAATAAATAATAAATTCAGATTTTCTATTTAAAATAAATCTCATTTACAAAACCACTGATATTTGTTCAATATTTAACGCTGATTTAAGCTTTAGTCACAACAAATTTTTATTTTTCTCTTTAAACTGTCGAAGCATAACATTTATTTAACTGTAAAATTCACAAATAAATTCCCCCCTTTTTTCCCCTTTTTTCTTGTTTAAATCAATGATCAACAATATTCCAGATTCTATATTTATAAACTATTGACTCGAGTAACCTTGCTAAACCATGCGGAGTCAGTGTGATCCAATCAGGACGCTCATTATTGTCCAAGATAAAAATACATTTACATTGAAATCGGAGATATTTCGTCATAAAACTTCACACATGGTTTTGTCTATCATATTTCTTGAAGACAAACATAAAATTTTATTGCATTTGTCAATATTTTATGAGTATCGACAGCTTTTTCAACACCGTATCTGTTCACGTGACTACACATGCTACTCACAGTGACCCGTGACCCACATTAGCTGGTCTGAGTAGTATTTTGTATATATGGTATATAATAACGAAAATCACAGAATGTACCCGAGCGCCTGTGATTTCAGGAGTTATTTCCCTTAAAGGTGGACAAAAATATTCTCTTTCATGCAAAGTTCAATAAAAATAACATAGTTTTTTTTCTCGTTAACTGTTTCAAAATTGTAATGCTTAACAACTAGTATATTGCTCTAAAAAATACTTCTAGTGCTTACTCATCAAACAAACCAAATGTTACTCAAGTTATATCAAGAGCAATGGAAAAGACAATATAAATTTGTGTATAATTTTCCCATAATTTGTAGATATTTGAACCTTTAATAAAAATAAAAAAATCAGAAAAAAAAATTGTCCGTCGTATAAAAAAAGGTATCAAAACATATAATTTTAGAATCAAAAGGTCTAGTCAGAAATATTAACAGTGTAATATATTTGAATAGTGTCGGGCAAGTTGAGATCGAACGAAAATCAGATTTATCGAAAATTAAGGTTTGTAAATCTATATATATACATTAGGGATGGTGCAATTGTTCTTAAAAGACCCATAACTGCTATCATTAATCAATCAATTTGAGCAGGTAAAGTTCTAAATAGTATGAAACGTGGTAGAGTCAAACTAGAAAAAAAAAGTCAGATAAGTAAAAGATAAATATAAAATGATAGAAAGGGCTTTCTAAACGACAGAATAATTCGGTCTAGAGTCAAACCACTGTTTAAAAAGAAGTCATCTTGATGTTGGTAATTACAGACCAGTAAGCATACTAAAGTTCACTTTCAAAAATTCTTGAAAAAAGTGTTTATAATCAATTGTATAAATTTCTTCAGGACAATAAAATGCTTCTTGAATTAATTTCAGTCTGATTTTAGGGGATAGTATTCCACAGACACTTGTCTCATTCATCTATTAGACTATATAGAAATACGATGTAATAATACTAAAAGTTTTTATACAGGTATGAATGTTAGACCCGCAGAAAGAATTTGACAGGGTTGATCACAGCATTTTATGTTCCAAACTAAATGTAATGGGTGTTTATTGGTATAACTGGCATATATAAACAGAACAATAGCAATTGTAAAATAGGATTCAGAAACAAGCAAATGTTTTTTTTAATCTGTTTCCTATGAAGAACTTACAAATATAAAAAAAAAATATATGCATGCTGATTTAAATTTTAAACTTGTGAGAATTATTTATACATTGAGGGAGAGAAAACATGTATGTAAGCATGTAGTTGAAAGCTACACAATTTATTTGAAAATAATAATACAAAGAGATCATGAATAAGATTGGAAAGGTGAAAAATATTATGTGAGCATGTCAGGGTGTAAATCTTTTACTTTTTATGATGAAGATTTTGACTGATTTAAATACTGCTTTGTTTTCTTGGTCATTTAGATTAACTGAGCCAAAAATAAGTAGATTCAGTAAAATTGTTTCAGGAATGTCCAAAAGTGAGAAGAAAAATTGTTATCTTGGAGTCGTGTGACCCGGACAACCTAATAATAAATGAGATACAGTTTCAGTTATTCCACAGATACGGTTTGGCGATTCAACAAGGTTTCTAATAAAGAGGTGTGCATTTAAGGCACTACAATACATACGTAGTCTCGCATGTAATATCTGACCTAACCTACATCCAACATAATAATGGGCTGGAACTTTAGTGTTTTGAGTGTTGATAAAAGATTTAAATGAATTTGGGATTCCAAATTACGAGTGGGATGTGGTAAATCATTCCATGGTTTTACAGTTGAGGGCAGAAAGTATTCAGAATAAAGACTAGTTCGACAGTTTATATTCATAATATAATATATATCTTTATTTCTCATAACCAATTTACAGAGGTACAGAGATGACATGTACAATTAACACAATATACATAAGAAATAAATACATGTAATACATAATTAAACAAATATTGAATTGTGAAAAGAAGTGGATCAACCTAGAGAACATATCCTCTTATTTACTATTCTGATAAATTTACAGAGTTTACTTAAAGTATATATAGACTTAGAAGACATTAGGGTATTATGTTTAATGATATTATGTCTATTTATATGGACAAAATCAAAATAAAGTTTTCTTTCATTAATAAATTCAGAACATTCAAAAACATAGTGGTACTCGTCTCCCAATTCTCTTCTTGAACATAAATGACAGAACCTGTTTTCTCTAATATTTTTTTTCCATCTCCCCACTTCTACCGACAGTCTGTGGTTCGTAGTTCTAAATCTACACAATGTAAATTTGGCCTTATCTTCTAAAATGTCTAAGTAATTCTCGAATTTTAATTCCCCTTTAAACAATTTATAATTACCCCCCTTTTGAAGATGTTTCGATGGATGAGTTCTATATTTTCTTAAACTGATCAATTAAATTGTTTTTAATTCCTCATTATAACCATTTTTCAGATATACAATTTTGCAAAGTCCATATATACGACATTCCACTGTCATTTAAGATTTTATGAATGTGATTTATCCAAGCAGAAATTTTACAATTTTGAAAATTGTTAACATGCTATTGTAGATAATTTTGACTGCTTCCCTTGTATAAGTTTACACCAATATGAAATCATTCTTACTTTAATATCAATTTCTAGTGGATATCTACCCAATTTTCTATATACCATAAAATTAGGTGTTGGTACTTTTAGACGCAATGAAAGTTTACAAAATTTTAAATCAGTGGACCCTCTCGATAATATCGTTTTTACCAAACCCCCAAATTTCACACCCATACAATAAAATAGGTTTTACAATTTTATGAAGCAAAGCTAACTGACATTTAATTGATAAATTATGTATTCTGCCTTTCCTTAATACTTCATACATGCCCTTAATACCTTTATTTACGAGTTCTTTTTTTTTTTTTTCGTTTTTTTCTTCTTTTTTTGCTATATTAATTCATCCTTTTTGAAAATACTATCCCAAGATAAGAAAAATGTGCAACAATTTCTAACTCTTTGTCGCTATAGTTAAATTTAATGTTATTTGGTAGGCGACCATTCGAAAAAAATCAGAACCTTAGACTTTTCTATGTTCACTTTTAATCTCCATTTCATACAGAAATCATAGAAATAATTTATTTGGTTTTGCATATCGTCACTGCTTTCAGCTAAAATTACTGTGTCGTCGGCATATAATAAAATAAAAAGCTTCAAGTAAGTGTCTAGTTCTTGTTCTAGATCTTCTGTTAATGAAATTAAGCCGATTGCATTTTTTTTCATCCAAATATTTTTCTAAATCATTCAAATATAACGAGAAGAGAAAGTGTGGACGATTTTCTTCTTGACGAACACCATTATTACAATCGAAATAATTCGATACTTTTACCATTAGACAATTCTAGATTTGATGTTCTGATACATATTATAAATTACATTGTACATTTTACCATTTATATTTTTAATTAATAACTTAGACCATAGGGCATCACGCCATACCGTATCAAAAACTTTTTCAGAATCAACAAAATGTAGCAAAATGCTTTTTCTTTTTTAATTTTATAAGTTCGAAGAAAGAATGTAAAACAAAAATATTGTCTACCGTGGAATATCCTTTTCTGAAACCACACTGACTTTCGCTTAAAACAGAAAATTGCTCAGAATAATGATTTAGTCTCTTTAGAAGAATTGATGTAAAAAGTTTGCCAAAACAACTCAAAATGGTAATAGGGCGAAAGTTTTTTGGATTCAAAGGATCGCCTTTGTTGTTATAAATAGGTTTAATATTTCCTAGTAACCAACTATCTGGGACAATTCCTGAAGAAAATATATTATAATTAAACATTTTTATATAGACCGGTAAAATAATGTCAATAGAAGCTTTAAGGGAACGACCATTTAACTTGAAAGGGGGGTGGGGGGTTATGGTTTTTTCTTAAAAAAAAATCTGATTCCCAATGTTGCTGAAAAAAATATTCCGATTTTGGTGGAGGAAAAAAAAATCTGATTCCGGGTTTTTGTCATATAACCTAATGTTAAATTCTGGAAAAAAAATTTCGCGCTTTGCGCGACAAAAAAACAAATATTCTAACTCTCGTGTTGTCCGTAAAAAAAATTCTGAACGGGAAGAAAAACCCATACCCCCCCCCCTGCAAGTTAAATGGTCGGTCCCTTAATATGTTAATTTACTATAAAATCATCACCACTGGCTTTATATCATTTTTCAAATTTTTGACGCAAGAAAGAATTTCTTCTCTTAAAATTTCACCATTTATTTCTCATAATAAAATGGATACATTTTGTATTTCTAATATTAATCATTTTCATGCCTCAATTTTTGTTTTGGTCACTTACGTTATTGCACCAGTATATAGCACAATTAAAAGTTAGTGTGATTTGATATTAATGGCTGACTGCCTTGCTATTTTGTTCAAATTCTTCAATGTCAAATTATTGTTTTCTATTGGTGAGCGAGTTCCATTTCAGTCGTAGCATTATCTACACCCACTTTAGAATGTGATATTTGACCAAGCGTCTCTGGTGACACTACTGGCGGCTCATATTTTCTACACTGAATAGAGATGAAGATGCGTTGTCGGATTTTTTCGGTCAAACATATATACAGAACAAAGTTGGCAAAACCTTGACCACTGTCTCCTATACCCTGTAGAAAGAAACGAAAAAGAACTAATCATTTTGACTATGGATATAAAAATAATTTTATTCAATCATATAAAAGAATTAACTTCCCAAAAGTTCTTCATATTGGATCATATTGGTGTCCTTATTAGAGAATCACAGAAACTGAGGACATCACACCACCACGACCTTATTAGAGAATCACAGAAACTGAGGACAACACACCACCATGAAATTATCAGAGAATCACAGAAACTGAGGACAACACACCACCATGACCTTATTAGAGAATCACAGAAACTGAGGACATCACACCACCACGACCTTATTAGAGAATCACAGAAACTGAGGACAACACACCACCGTGACCTTATTAAAGAATCACAGAAACTGAGGACAACACATCACCATGAACTTATCAGAGAATCACAGAAACTGAGGACAACACATCACCATGAACTTATCAGAGAATCGCAGAAACTGAGGACAACACACCACCATCACCTTATTAGAGAATCAAAGAAACTGAGTACAACACACCACCATGACCTTATTAGAGAATCACAGAAACTGAGGACAACACACCACCGTGACCTTATTAAAGAATCACAGAAACTGAGGACAACACACCACCATGACCTTATTAGAAAATCACAGAAACTGAGGACAACACATCACCATGACCTTATTAGAGAATCACAAAAACTGAGGACAACACACCACCATGACCTTATTAGAAAATCACAGAAACTGAGGACAACACATCACCATGACCTTATTAGAGAATCACAAAAACTGAGGACAACACACCACCATGACCTCAGACGTTCATAAATTAATAAGACATTTCTTGTGTTGTTTGTATATACATTGTACATGAACATTGTATGTGTTAGTTTATTAATGTGTTGTTGTAATTGCTTTGTGCTTGACCTCTGTGAATGTAATATGCAAATAAAGAGATACTATGATCAGGTTTATGTCGCAAGTCACAGACAAACTTGATCACATGATGTTGTATCGATTACACCTCTCCACTTTAGTTGGGATGGGCACTGTTTGCACAACATACAATACATTGTATTAAATATGTGCTAGTTTGTTTTTTTTTTAAATTTAAGTTGTAGTTGTTTTAATAGAATGAAATATACAGAATGGTTATTATACAAGTAAAAGTTACTAACTATAGCCGAACTTCTTTATCTCGAAACCACATCGATTCGGCACAGTAATGGCCAACGAATATTAGTGTGCTCACCTTCGGTCCGGTATATCGTGGGTAAGAGCTCCGGTCCTGTCAAACCAAATACAATAAAATTATTGCATTTATTATTGCATTTCTGCTAAAACATGAACATTAAGAAGTAAGAACTAAGACTGGTTGGCTAGGAATCGAGATAATGTGTCCAAGTGGAAAGATATGTTTACCCGCGCACTATTGTTTCAGAAGAGTTAGCTGTATAAAAAGCCAGTCAAAAGCGTTGGGTTAATAAACTAGAGGCTCAGATGAGCCTGTATCGCTCACCTGACATAACTAAGTCCTCTTAAGAATGTCTGCATGCCGAATACATCTAAGTTACTATTCAAATCCCATATGGTTCTATGTTAAAACTATGTCTGCTCATGGCAGCCATCTTGGATGGAGGTCGTGGTCACCGGACACAATTTTAAAAGTATACTACACAAGGACAATCCATGCCATGTTTGCTTTAAATTGACTGACTGGTTTCAGAGGAGAAGACTTTTAAACAATTTTCCCATAGGGTCCTATGTTAAAACTATGTCCGTTGATGGCGGCCATCTTGGATGGAGGCTGGGTTCACAGGACATAATTTTGAAAGTTGACCACCTAAGGACACTTCATGCTATGTTTGCTTTAAATTGACTTGCTGGTTTCAGAGGAGAAGACTTTTAAACATTTTTTTCCATAGGGTCCAATGTTAAAACTAAGTCGAAATCATGGTGGCCACCTTGAATTTCCGATCAGCAAATGATTCACAAGTTTAGTACAGGACCACCCAATGATCATTCCTGTAAAGTCACAATTCAATTGGCTTAGTGGTTTCTAACAAGAAGATTTTTTAAATTTCGACCAATCAGAACACATTATGAGCCCTGGCAGCCATGTTGGATTTCCGATCAGCGCCAAAAACAAAAATCTTGTATATGACCATCTAATGAACATTTCTGCATAGTTTGGTTCAAATCTGTTGCGTGGTTTCAGAAAAAAAGATGAAAATGTGAAATTCCCATAGGGTCCAATGTTAAACTAAGTCGAGTTATGGCGGTCATCTTGAATCTCCGATCGGCAAACGATTCACAAGTTTAATACAGGACCACCCAATGATCATTCCTGCAAAGTCACAATTCAATTGATTTAGTGGTTTCTGGCAAGAAGATTTTCAAGGTTTCAACCAATCAGAACACATTATTATGGCAGCCATGTTGAATTTCCGATCTACACCAAAAACACAAATCTGGTAGAGGACCATCCAATGAACATTTATGGCAAGTTTAGTTGAAATCTGTTCCGCGGTTTCAGAGAAGAAGAGTTAAATGTGAAAAGCTAACGGACGGACAGACGGACGGACGGACGGACGACGGACGCTTATCCATGACAAAAGCTCACATGGGCATCTAATCAAAATGTAAATTGTTCTCTCCATGATATAGTTGAACAATTGCTCATGTTGGTGTTAAACAATAATCACTCACTCGTGACTCACTTGTTGTCTCGAGCTCGGACAAGTCGTTTCCTTAGATTTCTATATAACTGAGTAAAATTTGGTCCGTTCTAGAAAATATTGTCAATATTTGTTGTAACGGACACTCCAATACTAGGCTATTACATGTACCATACAATGTCAAGAGTCCTTTCGACCATGACTCAGCGAAGAACACATTTGTATTAGAATTGGAAGAAAAAAGTATGAATTCATTCTATGTAAAAGTATTACTTGTAATATAGCAATCCACTTGGAATCATCAGAACTGGCATAATCATGTGCAAAAAATCCCAGTAAGAATCTCAGAGTTCCCCAGATTCTAAGAACTATGAAAACCAGTGGTACAAAGGTCATCTTTGTATTAGCTTCTTGTAGAGCAGCCTTTCTGGATTTCCTGGACTTCACCAAAGTAATTTTTGACTTTAAAATTATAAATAAGATATGAACTATATCAAATCATGAAATTTAATTGGCTAATAAATTATAAAATGTCTTAATCATTACCCAGTTGATTCACAGGAACAACTGGTAGAGGAGTATACTGCTCAAAGAAAATGATATGAATGGTTGTCATCAAAATCATGGTCACTTCCATTTATTTCTTGTCAGTACCAATTTGTTTACCTTTCTTCATTTATTCCAATAAACTTATTACATGAGAACTTTAAATAGTTATGCAGACTAACCTTAGGGTTCACTTGCCTCTCGGGGGCCGTCATGGTTGTAATCGTATGGTAGTTGGATTACAACTACCTGTGCAATCAGTGCCTATCACCACTGAAGTTGTGAGTTCGAGTCCCGTTCATGGCGAGGTATACTCGATACAAAATTATGTGATAAAGTTTGTCAGTGACTTATAACAGGTCGGTGGTTTTCTCCGGTTTCCTTCACCAATAAAACTTACCGCCATGATATAATTGAAATATTGTTGGAAGTGTTGTTAAACATCATAAACCATCACCACACTTGCCTCTTAATAATTATTTTCTACCTGACCTGACAATGTATATTAATATAATCTGAACCGAAATAATTAAAACAAAATTTGTTAAAAATATATTGATACTAATATTAAAGATACTACCTTCTTCCATATGAAACACTTTACAATTGAATACAACACCACCGTGGCTATATAAGAAATGATTTCCCAGAACTTCCCAGTAAAAAACTGCCAGAATAAAGCGTTGGTAACACTAGGATTAATCCAACACCAACTAGGCTGATCCAGGGTTGTGTCGTAACCAAGAACATTTGTTGATAAAGCCACCATGGTAACAAAAGCTATAAAATAAAATTTTAAAAGACAATCGTGCATACTATGACTGCAAGTGAAATATAGAACAATAAAAGCGATATCCAAATACTCTTTTAATTTATTTCTTCAAATGTAATGTTCATTTTCATCCATATAATTTCTTACCAATTCATGATGAAACTGCACAGACGTAGTGGTCATCGATTTGCACTTATTTTTGGATAAAAATATCAATGGTTTTTCGAGTAAGAGAACCACTCATTTTTGGATAAGAATACCAATGGTTTTTCGAGTAATAGAACCACTCATTTTTGGCTAAGAATACCAATGGTTTTTCGAGTAATAGAACCACTC
>MJUT01034350.1:62926-74102 GCA_002080005.1 Gigantidas platifrons
CCAATGGTTTTTCGAGTAATAGAACCACTCATTTTTTGATAAGAATACCAATGGTTTTTCCAGTAAGAGAACCACTCATTTTTGGATAAGAATACCAATGGTTTTTCCAGTAAGAGAACCACTCATTGTTTTAAATAAGAGTAACACAAAACCGACGACTTTATGGTAATCGTGACGTAGATGAGCAACATCAATAACACACTTGTTTCCTAAAATTTGATTATCACGTGAGTTTCAAATTAAATCCAGTCAATTTTAACAGTAGAATGAGTTATTTTCCTAATAATATTCGATTTCGTTTTCTCTTATGTTTGTTCGTGGAATACATTCAAATTTTAACAAGGACATTGACTAATACCTTGAAAAACGTTCCTTTTGTTTTACTGACAATTCCTGACAGACAAGACCGTTTATATTACAAATAGTTTGGATCAGCCAAGGCCATAACACTTTCAAGTATGAATAAATAAGCCAAATGAACATAAAAGATGGCGGACAAAAACTTACAGAACACATGGTACAATATATATACTCACAGTGGAATCGCATATGACCTCTGAATCCCTTGCGTTATTCCATATATTTTTCTTATTTGTCGATTTCGATAAAGAAAAGTTTAAACAAAAGTCATATTTAAAACTTCCATTCATGTAAGGCTTTAGTGAAACTCAGTGACGGAAATCTCATATCAATTCAATTTGTTAATCTCATTGAGCTTACTAATAAAATAACGATATACATAAAATGCTACCACAAAAATAACCAATCACAATCTTTACTAAACACTTTCATTTTACCCATTTATAAACACTTTCATTTTACCCATTTCTAAACACTTTAATTTTATTTTACCCATTTATGAACACTTTGATTTTACCCTTCGATCAGTTTGACAATATTAAATTACATGTACCTGGTAATATCCAGCAAACGATGTGAAAAAAACACATGAATTGTGATGTGAATGACGGATCCGACTTGACAATGCTGAAAACTAAACAAAGACCCATAACAACTGTCCAAGAAAACGAACTAATACTGAAATAAATGGATAAAGCGCTCTGTATCTTACAATATACCAAACTTTTGTTGATGACATAACTGTCGTTATAAATCAACCACACGACGCCTAGAATATTCCCGAAGGCAGTCATTGCATTCGTCAAAGACAGATAAACCAACAGTCGTCTGCCCGGAATCCTCATGTCTTTGTAACACACGTATATAATAATTATTCCAAGTCCACCAAGAATAGACAGTGATGACATGATTGTTGTTAAAATAGTATACGACCAGTCAACTCCGTCTTTTGCAATTTCGGTACCATTGATATACAGGTCCGTAGTTGACGACATTGTAAAATTAAGTTCAAACTGAGATATTAAAACGCCATCTGCTTTCGAATTTAATCACTGCATCTCCCGTCCATAATATCAGTTCAAAACAATTTCAACGATAAAAATGGTAATTGGTTTTTACAGGGATTAAAAAGCAAATACATATTGAAGCAATAATTTCCTTTGGAGTTGAAATTAAAAAACATGTCAGAATAAATTCCAGAGATTCCATGTATATTGTTGAGTATGGTTCGCAATCAGCCAGTATAATCGAAACAACTAAATCAGTGTAAACAAAACAAAAACCATATTTATTCATATTTTAGAAAATAAGCCTTAATATCCATGGAAATATACATACGTGTGATATTATATTAACAATATTAAGATATGTGTGCAGCTCCTCCAATTTGGCGTCATCCCGACTCCCTTTGCCCGTCTTTTTCTAGAAGTTGGACATCTTATATTGCCGACACAACTATTTTGTTCACTAAAAGTATCGTGAGTGTTATAAACAATATTAACATGACGACATCAAAGCCTCTTATCAGAATATTGGTACCATCTCATCTAATTAAATACCGACCACCTTCAACAGGTTGCAGATTACGTTAGAGGTTGGACATAACAAATGGAAAGGTTTTAATTAGTCTTGACCGAATTAATATTGCATTTTAGAAATACATGTAGATGCATTTAATGTGTCAATCAAGCCCCGCTCATGACCATGACATGTGGAAGCTAACTGTACTCGGCAATGGCGCGAGAGGAAAATCCTTTGTTGGATATTGATCTTCATGGTATGTTTGTATTATTGTTCTTCTTGGTATTTTAGTGCTGTTGGTCTTTGTTCTTCCTGGAGAATTGTTATTGCATGTTCTTCAAGGAAAGTTTATGTTTTTGGCTACTGTTCTTCCTAGCAAGTTTGTGTTGTTGGCTATTGTTTTCCTGGCAGGTTTGTGTTCGCTATCGGTCTTTCTGGTTTGTTCTTTCAGGCAAGTTTGTGTTGTTGGCTATTGTTTTCCTGGCAGGTTTGTGTTCGCCATCGGTCTTTCTGGTTTGTTCTATCAGGCACGTTTGTGTTGTTGGCTATTGTTTTCCTGGCAGGTTTGTGTTCGCCATCGGTCTTTCTGGTTTGTTCTTTCAGGCAAGTTTGTGTTGTTGGCTATTGTTTTCCTGGCAGGTTTGTGTTCGCTATCGGTCTTTCTGGTTTGTTCTTTCAGGCAAGTTTGTGTTGTTGGCTATTGTTTTCCTGTCAGATTTGTGTTCGCCATCGGTCTTTCTGGTTTGTTCTATCAGGCAAGTTTGTGTTGTTGGCTATTGTTTTCCTGGCAGGTTTGTTTTCGCTATCGGTCTTTCTGGTTTGTTCTTCCAGGCAAGTTTGTGTTGTTGGCTATTGTTTTCCTGGCAAGTTTGTGTTCGCCATCGGTCTTTTTGGTTTGTTCTTCCAGGCAAGTTTGTGTTGTTGGCTATTATTTTCCTGGCAGGTTTCTGTTCGCTATCGGTCTTTCTGGTTTGTTCTATCAGTCAAGTTTGTGTTGTTGGCTATTGTTTTCCTGGCAGGTTTCTGTTCGCTATCTGTCTTTCTGGTTTGTTCTATCAGGCAAGTTTGTGTTGTTGGCTATTGTTTTCCTGGCAGATTTGTGTTCGCTATCGGTATTTCTGGTTTGTTCTATCAGGCAAGTTTGTGTTGTTGGCTATTGTTTTCCTGTCAGGTTTCTGTTCGCTATCGGTCTTTCTGGTTTGTTCTTTCAGGCAAGTTTGTGTTGTTGGCTATTGTTTTCCTGGCAGGTTTCTGTTCACTATCGGTCTTTCTGGTTTGTTCTATAAGGCAAGTTTGTGTTGTTGGCTATTGTTTTCCTTGCAGGTTTGTGTTCGCTATCTATCTTTCTGGTTTGTTCTTCCAGGCAAGTTTATGTTGTTGGTTATTGTTCATTTTGGCAAGTTTTTGGCTTTTGTTCTGCCGGGATAGTAGGATATTGCATGTCCTTCTAGGCAAGTTTGTGTTGTTGGCCATTGTTCTTCCCAGCAAGTTTGTGTTGACTTGTTCTTCCCGACAAGTTTGTTGCTGGGTTTTTTGTTCTTCCTGGAGAGTTGATTATTGCATGTTTTTCCAGGCAAGTGTGTGTTGTTGACTATTGTTCTTCCACAAGTGCGGAGATCAAATTTTAATTAGATTGTTTGTGGTTCTTAGTTTCGACATTCTCACATTATATGTCATATCGAAGAAACCTGTCCAAATAAGGTTTGAAATCATTGGTCAAACTTTGGTATTTTTATACGGGCTTTGTTGGTGTTTATAATATAGGGTGATCTTGTTACAACTTGTCTGTGATCTTGAGCGAGTGATTGTTGTTTAACGCCAATTCAGCAATTTCTCAACTATATCATGGCAAAAACAAGTTAATTTTCAATGAGACTTTGTACTAGACCAACACGCTGAGTTGGATTTTTATAGTGCTAGCTCACTGAAACAACAGTCCCTGGGTAGACATGTCGCTCCACTCGGACATATTATCCTGATCCAACCAGTCTATGCTCTTTTTCCTTTGTGCTGCGTGCTTGGCAGAGAAGCAACAAATACCAATTTTATAGTCTTTGATTTGACCTGACCTGGGCTTGAACCCACGATCTACTGCATTTGAGGCGAGCACGCTAACCATTACGCCACCGATGCGGTTCTCTGTGATCTTGAACAACCTTGTCTGTATGCTTAAGACATAAAAGCTCTTGAATTTATATTTGTTTCCTTGGATTTTAATTTTTTTCACATTCTAATATGGTGATCATGATCAAACTCTGGTAACAAAAAATAAAAGTTTGCTTTCTAGTATGATCCAGTGTATGTATTTATTTGGTTATTTCCAATATAGGATCATTGAAATGTGTAAACAAAGCTTACATTGTGTATTTGATGCTTAGGTTTGATATTTAAAAGATGTATGATTTGATTCTACTAAATCCACTGTCTGTAGTAAAGACTGAAAACAATGGAAATCGTTACAAAGCATGGATCTTTATTTCTTAGTTATGTAAGATAATGTACACCATAAAAACTAGTGGTAAAATAAGGATGCACAGTTCATACCCATTGGAAGGCAAACCTCAGCAAATATGTTGTTCATCAGAAATTCCAAGGCCATACACTTCAGATAAAATTTGATCTGCTCGTTTAATTTTCTTATATTTTTGGCAGTGTGTTTGAATATATCCACTGTAATAAATATCAAAATTTTAGCAAATTCCAACCAACAGACTCAGAGAGCTTTAAATGCAATAGCCACATAGCAGCTTTTCTCTCTGTGGTTTTGATCACCGAGATGCTTGAAATCTGCATACAAACATAATATGATCAAAACGTTCAACTGATTTTAAAGAGTTATCTCCCTGTAGTGTTAGGTACCACCTTAATTTGTATCTTCAGAAATAGAAATTCTAAATGAGGCATAGTACAAAATAGTGTAAAGAGTACAAAAGTCAAATATTAGAACAAACCATGTGTAATTTAGATTCTAAATACATAAGTGTTCTATTGAAAATATCTTTGTTTCATACCACAGGTTAGCATGCTTGTTCAGAATATTTTTAGAGACCATTGTTAACTGCTGACAATCCTGAAGTAAGTGTTTTAGATACATATTTGACAGAACTTAACATCTGGATGAAGCAGTTGTTTGTATGGTCACTAGTATAATGTTGTTATTCAATACAGAAAGAGAAAAGATGAAGAGTCTTTGATAATCGTATATTTTGATACCATAAAACTAAGGAAAGATTTGTTATTTTCCCTGCATTTGATTCTTTGAGAGTAAGAGAGTGAGTGATTGTTGTTTAATGCCAAATGAGCAGTGTTTCAGATATATCATGATGAGAACAAGTTACAGTTGGATAAAGGATGATAATGTTTACTAGATGAACACACTTTGTTGGATTTTTGTAGTTCTAGCTCACTGGTTTTGTTTATTGTACTAGATGAACAAGCTCACTGGTTTTATTTAATGCCAATTCAGCAATTTTTCAGCTATATCATGGTTAGAACAAGTTACCTGTCAATGAGATGATGTCCACTTAGTACTAGACCAACACACTTAGCTGGATTTTTACAGTGCTAGTTCACTGAAACAACAGTCCACTGCAGGACGTGTCACTCCACTGACACATTATCCTGATTCCAAGCCAGCCAGTATTTGCTCTTACTCCTTAATGCTGCATGCTTAGCGGAGAAGCAGTAAATAGTAATTTTATAGTCTTTGGTTAGAGCAGACCGTGGTTCCAGGGCAGCACTCTAAATATTACACCACTGATGCAGTTCTTTCTTTGAGAGAGATTTAGATGTGTAAGATTTATCAATAATAAGCGGTACATCATAATATGGATTTAATGATAAAATATTTTAAAAATAATAACAAAATAAATATCAGATGAATCAATAATGACAAAAATTAAAATAAAACAGACATTATCTACTGAAATTACACATGTCACATTACTAGTACATGAAACTTTTCACATCTTTGAAATTATAATCATGGCCATTCCAGGACAAATTATCTGTTGGATCATGTCACTTTAATTTTCCATTGGGAAAATAAATGCAATTATATACCTCATTTTGTGTTTATCTGGAATGGTAATAATATGAATAAGAAATGTTAACAAGTTATCTCCCTTAGTTAGACATAAAATAGTCTCTCTTTATCTCTTATTTTATCATGATATTTCAGGACTTATTTTCCACAAACATTATTGTATAATGTAAACTGTACATAATAAAAATGGAGTATTTGAGTAACTTGAGACAAATTAAGCCATATATTTTTTACAAAGGGAGTTAACTAGTTAACTGTTTATACTTGTCTGCTGTATTTTTTTACAGTAAAAACACCACCTTTCAAATAGTTATTTGGAGTAGATTTACATTATAGTGGGGGGAGTGTAGATGGTGACTTGCTCTTCTGTTATCTGACATGTGTTGTATCATCTCTCGTATCATGGCAGTGGCATAAGAGACAGAGATTTTGATTAATATCTATGGTGAGGAAATGTTGACCTGCTCTGTAATTTTACTTCTGTTGTATCATCTCATGTATCATGGCAGTTATATACGAGATGGAGATTTCGATGAATATCTCTGGTGTGGAGATGGTGACCTGCTTTGTAATCGAACATGAGGAGATGGTGACCTGCTTCGTAATGCTTTTCCATCTTTCACTAATGTCTTTAACTTCGTCAAATGGGTTAAGGCCCTATGAAATATATAAATAATCAATAATTTTACAAATATTTATAAGACAAATGAAAATAAACATTTAATTTCCATGGCAATATTTTATTGATAAATAGCATGACTGACAGGTTTGTAATGTCATGGAAAACAACAGTTTACCCATAGTGCAAAGTTGATATGACATCTGTGTAATTATTGACTTTGTATTCGATTTAGGACACCAAATGACAATAATGTGACCTTCTCTAGATTTTAACATAATTAGATTACAATGACATAGGTGCAATACAATTACTTACTAAATATAAAATATGATTTTAATTCAACTTGAGTACAAACTAGAGGCTCACTTGAGTCTGTATCCTTTACCTAATTATTCATGCACTGTTTGGATTCAAGCAGGTATCTAATTTCTGAGAAAAAGCTTTCTAGTGGTGTATCTGACTTGGGTTTCCAAAAATCATAATTTAGCAAGGGAGCATCCATTGACTACTCATGCACTGTTTGGATTCAATCAACTTTCTAGTATCTGACAAAACTTTTTTTCATTTTCTTACAGGGTCCATTGTGGTCCATTGTTGGAAATTTGTTAGATGATGCTGACTGTTTCGGATTTCAAATCCATACAAAAATTAGACATTTGGTAATGAACCATCCAAAGAACATTCCAACCAAGTTTGCTGTCAAAATAGTGCAGTGGTTTCAGATAAGAATAATTCAAAACTATTTTCCCATAAGCATCTCATATTAAATTTGTTCTGTAGTGACAACCATCTAGGATGGATCTTAGATCTTCAATCCACCCAAAAATTGAAATTGGACCATCCAATGATTATTCTTGTACACTTTGGCTTCAATCAGATTCTAGTGTCTTATATTTTCATTTTCCCAAATCTATGTCCTGCTGTGTCAACCATTCTGGATTTCTGATCTCCACAAAAGACAGATATTTTCTAAAGTGCAATTCAAGGAACATTCTAATCAAGCTTGTTTTAAAATGGTTTAGTGGTTTCAGAGAAAAATTATTTAAAATATTTCCTGTAAGAACCATCGATGAAAAGTGATCACATAACTCACATCAACCACGAATGCCAGGTGAGCTAATAAATAATGACAGGACATGATTTGCAATGATGAAATGAATATATGACATGCATAATGAAAGAAATAAGCACAGTCAAACCTCGTTATCTCGAAATAGTTACCATGGATACCTCAAAGTAAATATTTGGTCTATTCGTAATACTAATAGCTATAAATATAATTTATCTTTTATAATTTGAATACTTGCCGGCTTCAAGGTAAAATTCATGGTCAATTTGATTTCAACACAACGAGGCTCATCTGCAGACATAATGTAAGTTTTACTCAAGAAGGGAGTAAAGTATCTCTTAGACTTCAATAAAACATTGAAATCAACAATGAATGTTATTCTTTCCAAAACCTGTTTCACACAATATTAAAGTTTTAGTGAACAAGCAACACAAAACAAACTTTTATTAAATAAATAGTTCCAAACAATAGGCCTTAACAAGATACAATTGCTCATTATCATTTGACAAAATATAAACCATTACCGTTCTCCATATCTTCCCTTTTTTCCCCTCCCCCTCTCTCATAATGGTAAATATGCGCAGGTAAATACTTTTTTAAGACCTTCAGATATTTCTAGTAAAAGGGCTGCTGTGAGCACGATAGCATTGTAGTTGTATTTACATCCATGATATAAACTGAGTCAATAAACAACCAAAAATGTATGAGAGTTCAGGGTTAGGGTACTTTCAACAATATTTCAGTTATATCATGATGGTCACTTTTATTGCTGGAGGAAACCAGAGTATCCGGAGACAACCACCGACCTACCGCAAGTCACTGACAAACTTTATCACAATGTTAGTGGTGATAGGCACTGATTGCACAGATCATACGATCATGGCCACGTCAGCCCCTCTGATTGTATAGGTACAAAATGTAGTTGTAAATGCAACAATCGTACAATCACAGCAATGACATCCCCTTACAACTGTCGTAGACACATGAGGAATTGTATGATTATCATACAATCATGTCCATGACATCCCCTTACAACTGTCGTAGACACATGAGCAATTGCATGATTATCATACAATCATAGCCATGACATCCCCTCACAACTGTCGTAGACACATGAGCAATTGTATGATTATCATACAATCATGGCCATGACGTCCCCTTAAAGCCTTAAAGCTGTTGTAGACACATGAGCAATTATATGATTACATAACCTGTTTGTTTTAACAATTAAGTTATCATCAATTCTCCCTTTAACCATTTGTTGTATATTTTATTTTTACATCAATCAATTCATATTACCCCTTCTGAAGAAACTATTAGAAAAGATGGCTAATTATTATGCAAGTTTTTTTTTTTAAATTATGAATCTAGAATATATACAGAAACCTATTCTATATCTCACCTTCTTAAATAAAAATTAATAATACCTGTAAAATATTCCAGGTTATATTGTATCAGTACTATGTATTATTAGGACATTTATAATTTGTTGTTTCCTGACAAACACTCTCAAATCTGATTACAATCGTATATATACGCATATAAGCATCATGCAAACTATATTAGATATCTCATTTTCATGTATTTTTTTAACATCAAGCCAAGGCCATTCTTAAAAAAATGTTAGTTTTCCTAATCCAGATCCATGCATGGGTATTGGACCTTAGTTGGTAGGTAGGGAAATTCTTTACATTTTTTTTTTAAATGTGTTAAAATTTGGAATAAGATATCTTATCACTATGGAACTAGGAAATATCCAGAATAATACATTTGTTTTTTTTTAAGAAAAATATAATTTGAGTAGGGATCTGTTTTTCTGGTAGGCCGCATTATGGCAAACAAACAGATGATTAATTATGGCCCAATAAGAAATTTCTTTAATTGATTCAAATACTTGTTACATTTTCTTTAACAATTTCAATCCTTGGTGAAGTTTACTTAAAAAATATGATGTTCAATTAAATATTTCTTTACATTTTCTATTAATGCAACACATCTTAATTCGGTTGTTTCGAATCATTTCCATTCCGTCAAAATTTTTTTATTTTCGTCTGCCAGATCACATGATTTCGATGGAACTGCTGGCCTTGAGCTTCCGGTGTCAATGTACACAACAAAAACTCCAATCGATATGTGCCGTTTTAACGTTCGATTCTCAAGTTAAATATATCTTAACATTTTCTGTAAAAGACAGATATCAATTAAATTATTTTATTTGTATCAAAGACTTCAACGCAGAGACAAATAATTCTTTAAAATTAAATTTGTTTTCTTTTTTTATTTGCGGCTGTCAGCATCATGAAAGGAAAACGATCTGCCTTTATGTATATATTTCTTATATAAGACATATAGTGGGGTACCGACCACACAAGTATTTATTCAGCGGTTTCCTTGGCGTCTCCATATTACAATTACTTATAATCTACCGCATCTACAACTATGATATGCTGACGTTGTCACAGTAATAGCGTAAACACCGGAAGTCGCCTGCCAATTTGTTCAGACGTCAAGACACGAAAAAGACGGAACGTGGTCGGAATTGACATGATTCGAAACAACCGAAATCTTTGTATAGCTATTTTCTTTTAGTAAACTTTCTGATAAATAGTTAATATACAGTGAAACAGAACACTGAATAAACCAGAATCCTGTATAAACTGAATTTTTAATAAAGTCCCAATGTAGGAAATCTTTGTTAATTTAACCTGTATAAACCGAACACCTGTCTATTCCAAACAGAAAAGTTGGTCCTAATGAGGTTCTGTTTAGACAGGTTTCACTGTACTTTTAATTTTGAAATTTTTACTATCATTTTCATAATATGATTTATAAATATACAATTCAAAAATTGCTATGAAATAATTAAAAAAAATTAATCTCTGTCTCAGGTTTTACTATGTTTGATTTTTGTATTTACGTTTGAATTTTCCTCCAACACTTTATCAAAAAAGGACATGATATAAAATAATGATAATAATCTCCAGCATTATATTGTTGCCAAAGTCACTATTTGCTACCTTCCATCTAATTAAAATTTATATTTTAAATAAGTTACGCTCCAATAACATATGATACAGATCAATGTAACCTTTCATTCAACTGATTTTTCATACTCTCTAGATTTTTCCTTAACCAGTACCCAAACTCGCTAGCAAGATTTTGATTCCAGCGTTTTCGTTGGTTAATCTAAAGTTTATCGGGATGAAAGGTTAAATCAAATTGCGTCAGTTTTTAATGAATAGTAGTGTACTTAATCATAATGTACACTATAAAGGGGGTGGAGAGGATAATTGCTCCTGGTAAGAGTAGAAATAATGAATTGTGCATATAAAAGCAAAAAATATATGTGAAAAAATCGAGAAAGCATCAGAGATGCAACAGCCGAGTTGCAAGTCGAAATCATTTGGTCTTGTGATCATAAATATATATGGTTTAGGGGTGGGGATCTCATCCATTAAAAAGTTCACTTCAGGTAGGGGGTGGGGTATGACCCTGCAGGGCCTGAGCTATAAGGCATTTAATTTGCCTAGTCACCCTGATCATAAATATATATGGTTTA
>MJUT01034350.1:81185-116219 GCA_002080005.1 Gigantidas platifrons
TCCTATTGGATACTAGTGATAGAGACAGACATTATCACTAGTATCACAGCTTGTCCTATTGGATACTAGTGATAATGTCTGTCTCGACCTTAAAAACTGCCCGTTATTCTATATATCATACTAATGACTTGATGGGAGTATCAATGACACACTATGTTACTGATCATTCACTAGATTTGATTGAAAATACTACATACAATGCAACTTGTTTTTCCCATGGTCTGTCACCTTCTAAAACTAAATCTGTATCAGGACTTTGTGGACGTCTGGGTTTTAAAGGTGTTCCTGAAATAAAAATTTAATCTAAAAGAACAGGTAGATAATATGATTAGATCAACAGTCCTGCAAAATCTAACAATTTTTTTAGAGCAAGAGTTGACTAAATACCTTACTCAAAAACATTTAAATTATTTGACTTTCCAATCTTTTGACAATGAGTGAACCTGGTGACGGTTATTCCACACTAATTTAGATAGATATGTATCTACCTTTTTTTTTTTTTTTTACCAAGAACTTGTTTTTGAAAGAACTTCCTAATTGTAATCAGATATATTCCACTATCTTTTCCATTGGTTTAATTATTATATATGAACCATTTTGGACATACTTTATATTTTTGGTTCAACTCATGTGGGTCAAAGTTCAAACACATTTTTTTTTTATGAAATACAGATTTATGAATTGAAACAATTTTACTATCATAATTATTACACAATTTTACACCTTCTAAATCTCATAAAGGATGTAACAAATTTGGTGAGAAAAGAGAAAAAGTATATACATATTTCAACAGTTTTCCTTTGATCTCAACGAATGATCTTGTGTCAGCATCAACTTAGTCACTCTGATACTGGACAATATCTGTCAGTGTGATGTCACATGATGAAGTTTAATACAGATTAAAACAATTAAAAAATATGTCTGTTTTGAAGGTCTTGACATAATTAACACAGATTGCCCAATCTGCCTCACTGTGATAATGTCAGTCTTGACCTTCAAACCGCTGTTTTCTATATATAATACCCATAAATATAATTACCTGTATAAATCAGTATACTAACCTGTAATAGGACTTGCTCCTGCTATTTCATTATGTAATGGAGCTGACATCCCTGCTATTAATGCTTCTGTATCTAAACTAGAACAACGGGGAGCACGATTATCTCCCTTTAAAGAATCTAATATGGAATCAGATTTTTTGTCGCTTGCATTGTCTAAGTATTTTTCTAAAATATCACTACTATTTTCAAAGTTTCTACCACTTTCCATGACTTCTTTAGGAAGTTGACTGGTAAGATCATATTTGTCTTTACCACGTCTGGATTTTCGTGGAGATTTCATTAAATCGTCATACCTCAGGCCTGAATTCATTGTGTTCTCTCTAAAAGAGTCATTGTTACCTAATAGTTCTGAAACACCAACAGTATGAACTGGTTGTGAGGCTAAACTTGTAATATCAGAGCCTTCCAGTCCATTTACCCAGCTAGGAGGAGGTCTACCGGACCTCATATCACGTTTCGACCACAATGAATCTGCAGGGTCAGTTATATCCAAGGCGTCTATCCAGCTTGGAGCTTTAGTATCAGTTACATTTGGATCTTTTATCCATTTCTGAGGTTTCTTGAAAAGTTTTTCATTTTGACGGCTAGATGATGGAGACACAGACCGACTTCTTTCACGGAGTGGGATAGATCCTGCTCTGGTATTGAAGCTACTTGGAGGCCTACTATTAAAGAAGTCATTTGCATTGTCAGACCTATTTGTTAAAGGTACCTGTTTCTGTTTTGGTCTTTTATAAGAATAGATATGTTTATGTTCTGAATATCCAGCTAGAGGGTTCATTGTCATAAGTACATCTGTAGACATGCTACCTATGTCACTTCCAGTGTTTTGCTGTCGTATATCATCATTCTGAATTTGGTGCAATAATTCTCCAGATCTATTTAAAGCATCTTCAGCTAAATTAAAACAAAATATTAAAAACATTACGGTAATTCAAAATCTACAAATGATGTCCAAATTATATTTAAAATGAGAATATTAAATTAACAGTTTACTGCTTTTCATATTTTGTTACTGTAATATACTAATTTAAAACAAGTTTTTCTCATTGCATTTTCAAAGTGTACTTGAAATGTATTTTCATTATGATAATAAAAACATCCAATCATTTTTCTATATAAAAATCGAAAATAAAAAAACAGATTACCACAACAACAAAATTTGAGTTGCAAAATATTTTTTTTATTTATTTTTTATTTTTGATGTGTTAACGTTGGACCAAGATATATTGTAAATATTGACTGAACCTTACATAATATTGAAATATAATAAGCGTGGTACAGATTAAGTTGTCATGAGCAGAATATCAAAATTAATTCTTGATAAATATAATAGTAATAAACAAAAATAAAGGGAGATAACTCAGACTTTAATTGGTACAGAATGAGAACCAAAAAAAAAAAAGATAACAGAAACAGTGGTATAAAATCTAGAAAAAAGCATAAAATATTGTGTTAACTCATTATAGGCTCATGAATAAACTCTTTGACTTTGAAACTATAGTATAGTTGTGAGTATATGTATCATTCCTACCTGTGACGAGGTGTACTCATTACAAATTTATGTGATAACGTTTGTTTGTGACATGTGACAGGTTGGTGGATTTCTCTGGGTACTCTAATTTTCTTAGTAATAAAAACTGACTGTTACGATATTACTGAAAAGTTGCTAAGAGTGGTGTTACACATCCATATCTCAACCCTCCAATACATGTACTTTTAACATGTACTTTAACAGAGAAACATGTTTTCCTATTTCCTACAAACAACCTGGGATTCTGTGGGAACAACTATTTGGTAGGTAGAATTACATCTACCTAGGTTTTCAATGGTTCTCATCACTTATAAAGTTTGCAAGTTCTACTCCCAACTACCCATAGCAAGATGTGCTCTCAACAACCGTCCACCCATGGGGAGGTAGGAGGCATACTCTACACAAGTCATGTGATAAAATTAGTCCATGACTTACAGAAGGGTGGGCGACTGTCTCTGGGTATTCCTGCGACCTCCACATGTAAAACTACCATATTAATGAAATACTCTTTAAAGTAAAGCAAATTCTGTCTTGAGAGACACCCTTTCTCCCCCCCCCCCCCCCTTTGAGACACCACTTGAAAATGTCAGAACTCTTCATTTAACTATATGTAAAAGAAACCTCTTTTGAGAAACCATCTGTGATGAAAGACAGTTGTGTATGCATTTGGGTGGCAAAAGGGGTGGTCTCTCTAGACAGGTTTCACTATATCGTCAAAAACCAATAGCCCTAACTATTAACCCCAAAAATTATATCGTCTATTTCTTCAGTTGTCCATTGCAATTTAAATAGATTATTTTTTATTACATGAAGAATACACAAAAAAACATATATATATAAAGATAAAAACCAATAGGAAACAAAAGGTAATGTAGAGTGCAAATGTACATCATATAATGTGATAAAATTAAAACAAAAACAAAATAAAATGGATCCAAATAAGCTCTGGTGTACCTTTCAACCTTCTAATAAAGTGACAAAATAATAAAATATGTACAATAGATTCTGTAAACAAGTTAAAGGGTTACTGTAAAATATGAATGTCAGTATTATTAGTTAGAATATTTAAGCTGTACTCTGGTTGGTAGCTCAGAATAACCTTCAGTATCAAAATAAATATATTACAGGTAGCCAAACCTCATTAAGTAATTTATCATACCTGGGATTCACATCCAGGTAAAAATTATTTGGCATTCAAATGTCATTTACTTTAGATTGGAAATAGGTGAATATTTTTATAATTTGAGAGAGAAAAAAACTAAGTTCCTCTGACCTTTGATCTAAAACACAATGAGGTTTGACTGTTTATGTAAAAATAAAACAGGGTATGACATACAGATCTGGAAAGTGCTCAGATATGTCGGTCAAAACTAATATCTAGGCACAAAGTCCTCCAACAAGAACAACTTATATATTGGATACAGTGTTCTGTTTTTCAAGAATGAGTACAACAATCGTATTCAGAAGAGGCAAAGTCTTTGAACATGCACCAGATATGAACAAAAATAATAATAAATGATTGTGAAACAAATTTATTTCCCAAGACTTTCTTGATCATCTAAAGATTTTTCTATTTTGATACTGTATGCTTGAATTGGTGTGAGATATACTCCTTTAAGTGCTAAATTTGTTTCACACTTCTTAGACTAAACTCCCTGGGCTTGTCCAACATTTGTCCACAACTTGAAAGTATTAACTACGAAACATTTAAACATCAATCCAGAATATAAATAGCACTTTAGGTTCCATGGAAACTGTACTCGTTGATTTTGACACTAGTCACTCACTTCATAGATCAAAACATGGCTAATTTCCAGAGTAAATAACATAATATTGTATACAAATTCAGAAAATAACCAAGTTTCAGTTTCAATATATCCCATGGCCAGTGAAGAGAAGATTTCAACAGTATAATATTTATCATTGTCCAAATACCATGTGACGCATGGATAAAAAGTCTTGCTGTATGTGGAAGTGTAGCTTTTAATGGTCTTTTATCCCGATCGTAGACTAAGAAGAAAAGACAATTAAGAACTACAGATAAAGTCTTGCTGTACGTTGAACTGTACCTCTTAACGGTCTGACTGTAGGCTCAGAAAAAAAGACCATCAAGAACTACAGTTCTGAAGCTACACTAGAGTCATACCCTGATTTATTAGTACATTATATATATAAAGATTACAACACACATACACACACACTAACACACATAGCCTACACCTATTATGATGCTTACCTTGTTTATGTAAGGAGCCTGAGACAATGATATGATGAAATGATATACAGATGTATCCGTAACCAATGACAACATGCATGTACATGTACTAGATATTCATTTACTTTAAATTTAATGCAATGGTACTGTCAACTATTGGATGACAATCAAAATCTGAGGCGGTAAAATAACTATTTGATTGTCAGAACATCAGAAATAACAGTTGACAAAATTTCTGGAAATTCTAAATAGCATTTGTTAACTGATATAACACATATTTGTCCCCCTCCCCCTTCTTTGCTCTAATAGTAATATATTTGTTCTTACATTTTCAAAGGGGTTGCATGCCAAATAAAAAAAAGTATATGTCTTACATGTATTTTTCTACTCAAGAGTCCTGTCTATCATAGAAAACATGCCGATTACTAACACTGTCAAGAAATTTGAATAGCTTTTAAAAAATATTAAATAATTTCCAAGATCATCAAATATAAACATATTTCTAGTACATGTGTTTTATTTTGTAGAATCATACTGAACTTTCTCAATTAATTAAAATCACACATATGATTCATCTGAATTAACGTTAAAATATATATATTTATATACAAGTATGTATCCATAGACCCAAGTTTAGCATAAGTTTCAATACAACAAATTATTTCAGGAAAAATGATCAGAAATATTATAAAGATTCATTATTCTGTTAATCATTATTTAAGATATACTTTCTTTACAATAAAGGTTATATTTGTTATGTTGATTTTGTGCTTTTGGTTTCATTGACTGCAATTTTATTATCACAAATAACACCATCATTTCCACAAACGCAATGTGCACAATGTTACATTTTATGACCACACAAATCAGCTGATGTACTTAATTATAATAAAATAACAAATACCCTACCTTCAGCTCTGAGTTTAGAAGATTTTTCCATTCTGTCGTATGTATTAGTTATATTATGTTTGGTATCCGCCAGCCTCATTTCCATCTGAGTGTCTCGTACCCCTGTCTGTAATGACCTATCTGCCGTCATGTGCAGTATAGATTTAGGGTCTAGTAGGTCAGACACATCACGTTTATAAGGTACAGAAAGTCGTGATGTAACACCAGAGTATTGATCAAGGTAGGCTTGGAGTGCCTCGCTAGCTGAGGTAAAGTCTCTACTACCCACTTGTATACGTGTCCCATTACATTTGATTCTACAATTAGGAAGTCCCCCTCCAACGGGACCTCCTTGTGACATTCCTATTTCCATGGTCAATTTGATTATCTTAAATTTGCATAATCAGTCTTCCTTTTAAATGCTTGAAAAGTTTATTTTCTGAAAAAGAAAAAAAACAAGATTACTTTTTCAAAGATATATGAATTAAATGTACAGTTAAAATACTGGGCTACTAATACATATTCAGTTCAAACTTGTGCAATGGATCATCTGTGCTTCAAGTACATATTTGAACCAAACCCTTGCAATGGATCATATGTACTCCAAGTACATATTTGAACCAAACCCTTGCAATGGAACATATGTACTCCAAGTACATATTTGAACCAAACCCTTGCAATGGAACATATGTACTCCAAGTACATATTTGAACCAAAACATTGGAATATAATTTGTACTCCAGGTACATATGTGAACAAATATCTTGCAAAAGCTCCTCTGTGCTTCAAATACATATTTGAACCAAAAATCAAATTTTAAACCTTGAAATTAATTTTCCTATACATGACAGAATCTAGGTTTATATTTACTACTACATTTCCAACTTGATGCTCAAACAAATAAATTATATTTACCTTTATCTTAGCTTATATAAAACCTTTGTAACGGCACACTCTACTTCAATATTGGTAGCAAAAAAATATTCTGGATGTGTCAAAACATGTGATTTAAAACATGATAAGTATTGTTTAAATCTCAAGGCATTTGAGGACATACAAATGTACATGGCCAAGGTTAATCATAAAACCCCATATTAAATCTACCATACCTAGGTTCAATGAACAGTAATGAAAATTCTGTGATTTAAAGATTTCTGACTTACTGATTAAATTTATCAGGACTGATTTAATTACATATAGTAGATACATTTTTGTATTATCGTAATTAATTTGATCTATCTGTGATAACCTTTGACTTCACATCATATTATTTTATAGAATCGATTTACACTGGTTCCTAGTGAGACATATTTTTGCTCCTGGTCATTTGGAGCATATATTGTAAGTCTTAACCATCGGTCTTCGGATTCAATGTTCCCACTATGTCCTCGTACATAATCAACTACCGGTACATGAACTCTTTCATGACGTCTTCACACAGAAATCTTGGCCGATCTAGAAATGCCAGGATTATTATGTGTAATTCAACTATTAGTAAAACACATTGAAACAACTCTCACACCATACATACAAACATTTCTAATGTGGAGCGCTATAGCTAACAATCAGCAACAACATTTCAAGGACGCAATTCATCTGAATTTTGTGTTAATCATACCATGAATGAAATCAATAGAATCTTGTGTTAACCACATTTTTGGTAAATTTACAAAAAATGTACTTAAATAATAAATCTCCTACCCTATTATGTCTTGTCTGTAACATTATGATGACATCACAATAATATTTCTTGATTCAGTCAACGTTACTCTGGAAAAAATAAAAAAAATTATCTACATGTACCTACTGATATTTATTTTAACCTTGTTGAATAAGAAGCTATTGGTAGCATGACTCCTTTAACTTGTATGTACAGGAGTCATTGCTGTCAACTATTGCTATATTCCATGTGTATATCTTCTATATATATGACTGTCCCAGTTACTGTGTACACATTCCTATTTTTTAAGAAATGAAATAAAAATCAGCTAATTCTATGCTAGTTGAATGTACATCTACCTAATCAGTACCTACCTCTGTTTGTGGCAAGGTGTACTTGATGCAACATCAAATGATAAAGTTTGTCTGTGACCTTAAGCTTGCAGCAGGTCAGTGCTTTTCTCGAATATCATCCACCAATAAAACTGACAGCCACAACATATATGTAACTGACAGCCACAATAGAGCTGACAGTCAAAACAAAATGACAGCCACAATAGAGCTGACAGTCAAAACAAAATGACAGCCACAATAGAGCTGACAGTCAAAACAAAATGACAGTCACAACTTAATTGACAGTAACAACATAACTAACAGCCACAATATAGCTGAGTTATAACATAACCGACAGCCACAATGTAACTGACAGCCATAACATACATGTACATGTATATAACTGACAGCCACTACATAACTGGCAGTCACAACATAACTGACAGCCACAATATAACTGATAGTCACAACATAACTGACAGCCACAATATAACTGACAGTCACAACATAACTGACAGCCACAATGTAACTGACAGCCATAACATACATGTATATAACTGACAGCCACTGAAATATTGTGAAAGTGATGGTAAACATGCTTAACACTAGCCGAATTTCTCTGCAAATAAACACAGACATATTTGACAGCATTAATTTTTGTACTAAAATTATATTAAATGTAAAAACAAACCTGTGTCAGCAATTACATGTTTTGCATTCATTCTAACGTGCAGAATTACATTATTTTTCTTTCTGTTCATAATTTTTTCTTCATACTTACAAATACATGATATATTAAATATTTAAAAGTCCAGACAAATTGATAACTTGTTCAAATCCTTAATAAAATTTACAACCTGAACTGGTTTTAAACTTCTATCATAACTGTTAACATGCCAAGACATCACATGTAAATGGAGAAGGCTCAGTTATATAAACCTCCATTTAAATTTGACAGTATAATCCTTAATGAATAGCTTCGCTTTAAACATATACAAAAATATTATACCGTTTAAAGGATTTTAAAAAGAAAAGAATAATTCCAGCTTTTATTAGTTTTGTGTATTGACGGGATACGCTTCCTTGAGCAAATACCATAATGTGTTTTCTGTTGACATTATTTTTAATATTCTATTTAAATTAGATTTTTTATTATTTTATATATATTGTAGATATATTTCAAGCTACTACACGCTCAATTTAGAAAGAAAATGTCTTTACATTATTTTTTTTTAATAATAAAAAAAAACATTATTGCAAGTCCAATAGTACTAGTACATATAAAAACTGGACCTAGAAGAAAACACTTTTCTAAATTTTTCTGAATTATTCCAAATTCAGAGTTTAGAGTGAGTGATT
Organism: Gigantidas platifrons; assembly: GCA_002080005.1. NCBI lineage: Eukaryota > Metazoa > Mollusca > Bivalvia > Mytilida > Modiolidae > Gigantidas > Gigantidas platifrons. The sequence continues at coordinate 90,235 of MJUT01034350.1, forward strand.
GTTGTTTAATGCCAAATGAGCAATTTTTAGCTATATCATGGTGAGAGCAAGTTATATTTGATGAAATGATGATGATGTCTGCTTTGAACTAAACATACCACACTTAGTTGGATTTTTAAAGCACTAACTCACTGAATCAACGGTCAATGCGTAGACATGTCGCCTTACTCGTATATATACAATGCATTATCCTGATTCCAAACTGAGGCTTGAAACCAAGATCTACCGCATTCTATGTGAGAACGCTAACCGTTACACCATTGATGAGGTTAAAAGTTTATATAAAATATTTCCATTAAATTGGTTTCAAACCAAAATCAAAACAATGCATCACACAGTTTAACTAAAATCGTGAAATTCAATTAATAACGAATAATTTAATCAGTCCTCGAAATGAACATTTGAATTTACTGATCCGAATCAAATTCTTGAATTAATTTTTATCCAGTTCTTTATTAAAAACTAAAAAATTTACTGGTCTTGGGCCGGGGGACCGGTGCTCGTGATGAGAACTGTTTTAAAAATAATAAAACAAAAAAGTTAACAATGCTTAAATTTATGCAGGGGAAAATTTTTTCATTCAAAATTGTTTGAAAACTATTTAAAAATTATTTGTTACACATTTCATTTCTATTCCTTTGATATCAATAATGAGTAAATATATGAATGGTCTATATCTTTTTAATCTCAGATTGCCAACACGCTCCTCTCTACGATTTATCTTAAGTTTTCATTGAAGTTTAATACATGGGGATTATAGAGACCAGCAGTATCTACTCCATGTCTAAATATGTCCGTTATATTTATCATGATTTATGTACGTTTTTGTAATGATACTAATCTATTATAAACAGTACAAACACTTCCATTTTTACGTCTTGGACAACAACCAATCAACAATTGATAAAAGCCGTGGAGAAGAAATATCGGTTCATTCAAAATAAATGTAGTCAAATTTATATAGTCACCTTTAAAAATCTTTCTCTGTTTACATACAATGACACATGACAACAAAATTTTATATCATTTATTTGCTTAGAAATAAATTTTATTTATATTTGAAAGATAACAATGGAATCTACCTACTGTGTTTATTTCTTATGTCAAATATTTCGATATTTTCAAATTAACAGCTGTTGAAAAGGATTTGATTTTTGAATGAGGAATTATATTTCAAAAGTCAAAACCAGTTGTAATCAATGTCATTCTGAGTAGTAACAAGATGTTGCACGCTACGTCGTGCTAAGAATACCCCCACTCGTTCATTTGTAAGTCGCACGGTAAACAGGAAGTAGATGTGCGGTAAACCTGGAAAGGGGAGACACGGTACAAGTCACCATGCCAAAGCCATATATCAAATATAAAATCATTTCTTCCAGTAGAAGCTGAGATAACTGTTACGAAAGTTTTCATTACGGCAAACATGAAAAATTCTAAGTCGCACGGTAAACAGGAAGTAGATGTGCGGTAAACCTGGAAAGGGGAGACACGGTACAAGTCACTATGCCAAAGCCATATATCAAATATAAAATCATTTCTTCCAGTAGAAGCTGAGATATCTGTTACGAAAGTGTGAACGGACGGACGGACAAGGTGATTGCAATATAGCCCCCTCTCTACGAGTGGGGGTATAATATGTTTTTCTTAGAAATAGATACAGTTTTAATAATTACCTGATTTTTTTTACAACTTCAAAACTAGTTTGGACATTTTACCTGTTTTAAAATTCTGAACAAAAAAAATGTTATGTGTTTAATGTTCACAAAATGTATTTTGTTAATTCTTTGTATCAACATTATCATTATTATTTAGAAACTCATACATGTCAAGAAAATAAATCCCAGTAAGTGATTTATATATATATATGTACTGTAAAATTCTATATATAGACATCACCATTCTAGTATTATATAGAATAATAAGTGCAGACAAATGTCTAATTGATTGCTAAGTCAAAGCTACAAAAATGTATATCATTAGGAGGCCTCTGTGGGCACAATGATCTAGCTTGAATTACATCTACCAATCAATGATTATAAATTGCAATGTTAGTGAGTTAGATTCTGGTCCATAACCTAAAATGGGCCACTATGGTCGTGATCGTATGGTAGTTGGATTTATAACTAACTATGCAATCGGTGCCTATCACCACTAACGCTGTGAGTTCGAATTCTGCTCAGTTGATGTGTACTCGATACAACAATATGTGATAAAGTTTATCAGTGACTTGCAGCAGGTCGGTGATCAAGTTTATCAGTGATTTGCAGCAGGTCGGTGGTTTTCTATGGTTTCCTCCACAAATAAAACTGACCGCCACGATTGACCGATATAACTGAAATATTATTGAAAGTGGCATTTAACATCATAACCCTAACCCCAGTTGATACTTGCAGACAGGTTGTATTTCCTCCATAAATAAAAGCTATCACCATTTGACCAAGTCCAAGACAGAAATGAAATATAACTTTTTAAAATTGGTATAAAATAGCCATAATCCTAAAAAATGTTCACTAAATTTCACTGAAATAATTACTGTCTGTCAATGTCATTACATTAGAAGGCCTCTGTACACGTGACCTTGATTGTATGATACTTAGTACATGACTACATGTAGTTGGATTTAACACATTTCACCACTGTTAGGATTATGGTACACTCAATTCAATACTATCAATCCGTAAAACTGACTAAACTTGCATCATTGTGATCTAAAGCTGATGGATATGATCATGGACCGTTGTTGATATTCATCGTGTGGCAGTACAGTGTTTAGTTTTATGTGGTTATGTACCGGTATGTGATAAATTTATCTGTCGCTCACAGAAGTCCAATTGTTTTCTCAGGGTTCATCGATTCTCCAGTATCAAACTGCAGTAAAATTGTAATATTTTGTTGAAACTGGGTTTAAACACCCATATTCCAATACAATACAATAATTCCATTTTCAAACATAATAAAATTGGTTCATATCATTGATTTATTACACAATAGGAAGCTAAATACTTCAGACATTACACTGTAAATACTAGTAGTCTAGTAATATGACCAAATATTAATCATGTGTTATATACATGTTGTACATTCAATTTATATGGCACTCATAATCATGATATTCAACTGATTCACTTAACGCTACACCAAAATAATGTTAACTAGTACTCAAGAATATCATAAAGTGTACCATTGACGTTTTCTTCTTTGTATATTTCGATATTGTTAATGCAATATGTCTATTACATTATGGAGATAGTAACTTGGACATTTGTCTTGTTTTAGTATTTTTAGCATTAATTCCTCTTAGCTCCCTTAACTCTTTTAATCTTGAAAACCAAAAGAACTTGCTAGGTTGTATCTGATTGAAAAACATGGGGAATGTTATAAGGAATATAGCTGAAAATAATTAAACAATCAATTCAAAGAAAAAAGGCATCAAACATGCCAAAATTAGAGTAAGTGAACGAGTGATTGTTGTTTAACTCAGCAATTTTTCAACTTTATCATGGTGAGAACAAGTTAATTTTCAATGAGATGATGATGAGGTCTGCTTTGTACTTGACCAACACGATTAGTTGAAAATAGATGAAAAATATAAAATGCAAAAAAAAAATTGACATCTTTTCCATATGAAACTACATACAATTATGTATTTAATTTCATCCAAAATCACATAAGAATTACTCATGAAGATGTTTCTAATGAAGTATAAATTACAGTGAATACAGAACAGATACAGCATCAATATTACTACTACTAGCATACAATGATACATTGTAGATAGTAAAGGGTGAAGATATGCTGTATATCTGTAAATCAATCACTTGGTAAAAAATTCTGGAAATACATCAAATCTAGGAAAAAAGATAATATGGGAATTTCACCACTCATGAATGAATCAGGAGAGGAAGTCATTGACAGTAAAGGAAAGGCTGAAATCCTAAACCAACAATATGACAGCGTATTCACAGATGAGGATTTAAACACCATCCCGGAACAAGACACAAATGTAGCCCCAAACAAAGAGCGATTACATATCACCACCAATGGCATATGCCTGCTTCTAAAAAAGCTTGATCCAACGAAATCAATAGGACCAGATTTAATTCCAACCAGAGTATTAAAAGAAGCGGCAGATCAAGTGGCCCCCTTTCTGACATATATATTCAACCACTCTATACGAACAGGGGATGTACCACAAGACTGGAGACAAGCCAACATATTGGCCATCTTCAAACTAGAGGCTCAGCCCACTGAGCCTGTATCGCTCACCTGACAATAGAATGATACTGAAGCAAATTTCAAAGGGAGATAATCATTACCTTAACTGTTTTCTATATTTATGCATAAAAGATAATGTCTTTGGGCCAGCTGAGCTAAAAAATTATGAAAAAAGGGCAAGAACTTCTAGACGGGTATTAAGATTTACTTCAAAATTGCAGGGCATGTAGATCTTGACAAACTGAACATGTTTTCAGTTTAGACTTAACATCTATCTCTTATAGTTTTTGAAATAAAGGACGAAAAGTATTAAAATTTTAAAAATTTGATGAAAAAAGGGCAATAACTCCAAAATGGGTAATGACATTTACTTCAAAATTGCAGGGTAGGTAGATCTTGACATGGTGCATATTTTTGCAGTTTAAACTTAATATCTCTCTCTTATAGTTTTTGAAATATAAGACGAACAGTATTAAAATTTTTTTAAATTTGATGAAAAAAGGGCAACAACTCCAAAATGGGTAATGGGATATACTTCAAAATTGCAGGGTAGGTAGATCTTGACATGCTGCACATTTTTGCAATTTAAACCTAACATCTATCTCTTATAGTTTTTGAAATAAAGGACGAAAAATATTTAAATTTTAAAAATTTGATGAAAAAAGGGGCAATAACTCCAAGATGGGTAATCAGATTTACTTCAAAATTGCAGGGTAGGTAGATCTTGCTGTGCTGATCATTTTTACCCCATGTCAGACTTTTGATATTATTAACGGTTTTTGAGTTATTACCCAAAAACCTGCAATTTTACCATATGTTCTATTTTTAGTAACAGCGGCCATGTTTGTTGGCCGAATGAAAAAAAATGAAGAATTTTTATAGAGGATCTTACATAGATGCTTCCTGCCAAGTTTGGCTCCATTTGGCCAAGCAGTTTCAGAGGAGAAGATTTTTTTAACATTAGCCAATCAGAAACAAGAATTGCCCTTGGCGGCCATATTTGTTGGCGGAATGGGACGAAATGAAGAAACTTTATAGAGGACCATATATAGATGTTTTCTGCCAAGTTTGGTTCCATTTGGCCCAGTTGTTTCAGAGGAGTAGATTAAAATATGAAAAAGTTAATGGATGGACGACGGACGCCAAGTGATGGCAATACCTCACATGACCCTTTGGGTCAGGTGAGCTAAAAAGGAGACCGAAGTAAAGCTGTGAACTACAGACTGGTATCGCTTACATCAATCTGCTGTAAGATCATGGAGCATATTGTATACCGCCATATCATCGACCATCTAGAAATACACGGAATCCTTGCAGACCACCAACATGGCTTTAGAAGACAAAGGTCGTGCGAAACACAACTTGTGAACACGATTGAAGAAGTGGCAAGGTCAATAGACAATAGACAACAAATAGATATGCTTATATTAGACTTCTCAAAAGCCTTTGATACCGTACCACACCAGAGACTACTACAGAAGATGCACCATTATGGCATTAAAGGAAACATTCTCAAATGGGTCTCTGGGTGGTTGACTCAAAGACATCAAAGAGTTTGTGTAGATGGGGAAGAGAGCATTAATAAACCAGTACGATCCAGAGTACCACAGGGGACAGTTCTCGGTCTATTATGCTTCCTGATCTACATAAACGATATGGGGAGCTCTAGAACATCTTCATTAAGACTTTTTGCTGATGACTCCCTCTTGTATAGGCCATAAGGCTGTCACGGTTAGCAAAATCACTATCCGTTTAACCGACCTTCATTAACCGAACCGATCCCGTTTAAACGGTAATTGAAAAGCCTCATGTGAAGCATGCAGCTATTGTGATTGTGAAAGAACGGTTTTACTGAAAAGTCTTTTTTTTTTGCTTTTTTGTAGAAGATCTCGAACTTTAAGACTTAAAATCACACCCATGAAATGACAAAAACAATTTTGGTATACTACACTTGTCTTTATACATGTGTACATGGAAGCAATTTTGTGTCCGAAGGAAACTCCGACATTATTGAATTAACTTCCATTGACATGTAAAACGTGATAAGATCTACGAGTTACAGTGATGGGTTTGTCAGGAATATGAAATAAAAAGTACTCTCAAACTCTGAGCTCTTCTCGTAAAACGACAGTGTGTTAAACGACCCAATGTCAGTGCCCAACGTACATATCTATTTTCCAAATTGTGTATTGGGATACACTGTTCACCTGATGACCTGATGTTTGTTAAACATTTGATTGAGTAATGAATAAAGGGGGCCGTCTCAATGTTGTTTTGACAAATATCTGCAACAGAAAGGTAGACAAAAAAATGATTGGTATGCAATATATCACAGAGAAAATAATTCTACGTGGGTAGGAGAATAAGACCACAAAAAAAAAACTGAAGCATTTACAGTATGAACATAAAAAAAAACAAACCCAGGTGACATTGACCAGCTAGCTACGAATGTTTTGAACTTGCCATCATTCATTTGAAACTTTCAACTGAAAGACCCTGAAACAGCAACTCTGTGACACTTATGTCACCAGCTACAAACAATGACAAAATTAACATGTATTGACAATGTAATTGATCTTTAATCTCAATTCAGATTGTTATCGATTTTTTGTTTTACCGATGTTACTGTACTTTTACTTGACCGTATTTTACGCTTGATCTCGTATACACGTATACATTACGGTTAACCGTTTACTAATTCTTTAAACGGATAGTATTTGAAATCTAACCGCCGACGGTTACACGGATAACCGTGACAGCCTTAATAGGCCAATCAACTGCATTGAAGATACCACCAAACTCCAAGAAGATCTTACAGAGGTAAAAAACATGGCAGATGACATTCCATCAAGCAAAATGTTATATACTACGGTTCACAAGAAAAAGAACACCAATAATCGTCAACTACCACATGATGGGACACCAACTGGAAACTGTACATCATTATCCCTATCTCAGTGTTGAACTTTCCGAAGATCTAGGATGGGAGATACATGTCAACAAAGTGACATCTAAAGCAAACAGGACGTTGGGATTTCTCTGAAGAAACATCCATAGGTTCCCTCAAGACATAAAAGAACAAGCATATAAATCATTAGTCAGGCCGCACTTAAGAATATGCATCAGCGGTATGGGACCCATATAGACAAAAACACATAAACAATCTAGAAATGGTTCATAGGAAGGTCTGGTCCATTCGTAACATCTACATATAGCAGAGAACCTGTAACTGTAACTAAGATCATGCAAGACTTAAAATGGCAAACACTTGAGACCAGACGGAAAGCAGCAAGACTAATTTTATTTCACAAAGCCATCAATGGAGAAGCTGCAGTGACCATCCCAGATTATGTCAGAAAACCATCAAGAAATACAAGACAGTATCACCAGAACCGCTTTTCCAGACTGAGTACTTCAACAGATGCTTATCAGAACAGCTTCATACCCAAAACTATAGCTGACTGGAACAGTCTACCATCAGATGTAATTCAGGCACCAACCACAGACTGCTTCAGGGAAGCTGTGTGGAGGCATCTGACACCGTCATCTGTATACATGTTGCTTTTAATTGTAAATTTTGCTGGTATTACCAGTTTTTAGCCCATACACAATGGTTGACGCTTGCACAACAACAAAATCTACGTAATGCGTACTGTGAAAAATGACAGCAGGGTCATTTTTTGTTAAATTTATTAATAAATATGTATGATATTAAAATCTTTGTGTGTTTTTTATGATGTCTATACACATGTGCAATTCACAAAACAATCTCAAGGTTTTCTAACACCTACAGCAAAACTTGAAGTCTCTGAACAGGTAATTATCATCATTTTTTTTATTGAAAGATGTGACATTTTTTTCAGGTAAGTTATGAATGATTTACTATATTTATGGCTTCTTGTTACAACATTTTTTTTTATTATAATTCTAAAGTTTATTGGTGTAGAAAATCATCAGTATCTATGATTGGATTGCAGAATTAAAGTTATAGTCACAAAATGGTGTCAAAAAAGGGAATTATGTTCGTATCACATGGTGTCCTTTTTAAGGGTTAAACGGTTATCCTACCAGAAAGAGAAATGTATTTTCTATTCGCGTTATTATTGTTTTGTCTCATCACAGATTATGTTTTCGAAACGAAGTAATAAACATAATGCAGGTTATTGACACGAATTCTTAAATTTTTATGCTTTAAGGTCAGGATAAAACTTGGTGTCCAGTTCGTTACGAACGTGAAACGATGCGGTCTGTACACACTGAATTCGTTCCGATAAAAACGCATTATTCTGGAAATCCCCCTTCTACGTGTTTATTTAAAAATAGCGTAATTTGCATAATAGGTGTCGCTTTTGTGTGTGATAAGATGGCAACGACCATCGTGTCTCTGGCCTGCAGACGTCGTTACGAATGTCACGTACAGGAAAGTAATAGCTTTACTGGTTGTTTCTCTTAAATTCTAATGAACATGGGTGTCTTTTCGCAGAATTATTAAGTAGATATGACAATTTAATGAACGATTACAGAGAAAAAACGAAATTTCAGTACACTAATTGTGAGAAACTGGCTACTTGGAGTTGCGTTGATCTTTTAGTGTTTACTGTGTCTCATGATACGAACAAAATAACAATATTGTTCCGTGGTCTGTAAATTTATTAAGTAGGATTATATCTGTTTGCAATGTGCAATGTTTTAGATTTAAAGTTAAAAGATTTAACATGGTGCTGAAACATTTTTATTTGACATTTTCATTTTCTTCCAAGTCTTCTAATATTAATATGATATCATTCAAATGTTTTGAATTTTATGTAAGTAACGGTGTCTCATAATATTGTTGGAAAAATATCAACATAAAGACATAATATAAGGGCAAGTATTTGTGATTCATAAGGTCTGTTGTTAAGCAATTGCAGTGTGTATCCTAAAGGAATCAACTCAACTGGATCGCAAGGAAAAATAATCTCCATGGACACAATGTTACGTACATAATCTGCACGAATACTGGTGCTTTTAATGTAGGGTGATATAAAATGAATGACACCTTTATCTTCAAAACATTTTTTTTGGATGTGGTGATACGGTATCGGGTCCGTTCGCCCTGGGTCCATTCGCCCTGATTATTAAAACGTAGTTTAAAGAACATAATGGATATTTTAATTTAGATTATAGAAGTAATGATATGTAAAAAATATGGAAATTAATTAAAGTTATTTACAAGCAATTATTACGTATACTATTTGAAATACTTAATTGAAATTTATAGATAGATAGATAGATTTATTCGATAAAATCATCATATATTGAATTATTTCAACAAGTAAAAAGATGACTCTCTGACCGGCGATAATGGGGAAACGACCTACAATGTAGCTCTGCATTTGAGGCTATATTACTTGCGATTTTTTTAAGCCCCAAAAATTCTAGTGACGAATACCTATGTCCATTGACTGTACACTTTAGCATGCCGCATATTTATAATTTCTCAATTTATTATCTATAAGCAATTAAATATCACTTATTTTTCTATTATTTTTAATACCCTACATAATTATAATTATTAGGGCGAACGAACCCACTTTTATGGCGAACGGACCCACCTTTAGGGCGAACGGACCCAGGGCGAACAGGTATCAGGGCAAACAGGTAATAGGGCGAACGGGAATTAGGGCGAACGGACCCGGATTCTGGTGATACTTGGGCCTTTTAAAAACACAAAACATTTCACATTATTCAGTTGTTTATTATTTAAGTCTCAAGTCACACATACAATTCCATGATTGAAGAACTGGTTATATCGCGCTGCAGATCAACAGTATAGAAGTAGAAGTAGAAGTAAAACATGTTGATACTTGAATATGAATAGTTCGATTAAGGTTAAATATCCTTCTCTCCTTCTCCTTCTTCTAGAAGAAGTAGAGAGAAGGAGAAGAAAACATGTTGATACTTGAATATGAATGGTTCGATTAAGGTTAAATATGAATACTGACCTTCCAATTCTGATTAAGATGACTTCAACCTTTCATAACTAATGCATATTATGCTACACTTCGTATTTAGATAAACATTGCAACCAAAACTATCCGAAAACTTGGAAATTCTGTCGGCAAGATAAACAAAATTTTGAAGAGTGCGCCCTACAGGAGAGTTTCTTGTAAGGGACGTAACTCTTTAAATTAATCTAAAAACCACAACCGAAGATGGAAAACCAGGGTCCCTCTAAAACAAGAAACGGCGGAAACAGAAACGAAACACAACGCAACGAAACGAAACGAAACGAAACGGAACCGGCGAAACGAAACGAAATGGAAATCGAAACGAAACGAAACGAAACAAAAAAGTTCATCGAAACGAAACGAAATGGAAATCGAAACGAAACGAAACAAAACTGAGAAACAAAACCGAAACGTCATAAAGGATAATGTTTCGAAACATATCTAATACATTCCCATAGTTTAAAATTTGGCAAAGCTCCGTTGATGCCTGTCACTAGTATTAAAGGTTCGGTGAACTGTGGACAGGGGAGTTCTTCATATCAAAGCAACAAGCCAAAGGGATAATCCAGAAAATCCTAGGTCCAAAACAAAATGGTGATACAGAGATTACACAAATAGAGACGATAACATAACTTTATTGTTCCAATCAAGGGCCCACAAAAGGCGAAGACATATTATAACGATCATGATTAGTGTGGGTGTATTGCCACTGGTTGCAATACTTGGAAAGACACCAGGGGATGGTGTTTCCCCGTGTCAGATCCAGAACTGCAAACAATCAAAGTTAACAATAAAATGAAATACTGACATGCATCATTTATCATTTCTCTGGATAAACTGACTTCTTATTTTCTATACAGTTGTGTTTTTTACAAGTCATTAACCAAATAAATTGTTCTTGTGAATTCACGTTTAAAAGGTTAGGACAACTTTGAATTATGAGTTTATTTAGATTTTGTCTGTCCTCCCTCCGTGTGTTGATTACAAAATGATAGAAAATGACTTTCTTCTTCCACCTCACCCATATTACACTGCTGAAACAACAAGGACAAAACAAATAAACAGATTTGAAAACGAACGCCATAAAAAAATAAAAGCACTAGCAATCTGAACCCTCACACAAAAACCGGGAGTATCACCAGGTGCATCGGAAGGGTTTGCATGATCTATTCTGCGCGAGGCACGTGATTAACTTATCGTATAAATATATTGATATGTTGCACGTTTTTTCATGAAATTGACACGAAATGTACGCGTGAAGGGACATTCTCTCGGCAGTCATATTAAACAGTCTTTTTTATAACACACAATTTGAGAATTATTGCAGATATTTTTTTTAGGCCAAAGTGAAAACAAAGCTGCCTCAAAGCGAAAAAAAGGTCATTTTAATTACGATTTTCTTGCCGTTTTGTGGTTCAATTGATTCCCGCTTGTTGATATTAGAAAGATTGCATAAAAATAGGGAATGTAAATTAAAGAAACAACAGTGTGATGAAAAACCAACGGACATGTCAAAACATAACATGATCACATTGCCCGTGAAGGGTATGACGAGCATCTATAAAAGTAGAAATTATACCCTCCCCCCAAAAAAATCTGATAGAAAATGGAATAAGAGGTGCAAAATGGCAATATAATCAAGATTCTCCGAAAGTTTCATGGACCAGTTAAATAGTTTAGAATGAGTTGGGACTTTGCACATTTGGTAACGGATGGACGGACGTACAGACAACCCATAATTCAAAATACAAAATGGCTTCATTATTATTTGGCAATGTTAAACAAATGTGCGATTTGGACTCTAGGGAGACCTTAATTTATGTTTAGTTCTGTTTTGATGCTACTTTTTAAAAAGCTGTTTGTTATTTTATAACAACTGGGTCGATCCTACTGTCCGATGGACTGTTAGTCCCCTAGGGCAGCACAAGCCCGAAAAAAAGACAATATTATTTTGAAAACAAGCTACATGTATATATCTAAAATATAGAAATTCATAAAACGGGGGGAAGGTTTAATCTCCCTCGTGCAAAGCTCCTCCCTTAGCTGATTTTGGCGTTGCCAGTTGCAGTGTGACGGGTGCCACGCGTGGAGCAGATCATACTTGCCCTCTCGAAGCACCTGATGATACTCCCGGTTTTTGTGGGGGTTTACACTGCTAGTGCTTTATTTTTTGTGGCGCTCGTGTTCAATTCTGTTTATTTGTTTTGTCCTTGTTATTTCAATTGTCTCTTTTTGTGTTATCTCTGTATCGCCATGTTTTTGCACCTATGATTTTCTTAATAATCCCTTCGGCTTGTTGCTTCGGTATTCGTTTGTCGATGTATTTGAGGTCTTTCAGTTTAATTGTTCTCCGTCATTCCTTATACATCTTTTGGTTTTTGTTCTTCCAAATGTTTTGGTTTTATCTACACCGATGAGACATAGATTGTCGAAATGGCCATTTGTCGAAATCAAATTTACTGCAGTTTCGGTATTTTGTTATTTTCGGATGAAATGAAACTAGAAATAAAACCAGTCAGATTGTGTGTTTTCTTATCGTTTCTGGGCAATTAGGTACCAAAGCAAAACCACGACTGGAATTTTACCAAGTACTTATTTTTATACACCCGTCTTAAGACGGATGTATTATGGTAAACCATATCCGTCTTTCCGTCCGTCCATCCATTCGTTTGACATGTCGCTCTCTAACTTCAGAACCCCTTGGTCAATTCACTTCAAACTTTGCGGGTCCTTGACCAATTCGCTTTAAACTTTTCAGAGCTATTGTATAAATGGGCGTATTATGCGGGGCGTATTATGCACTTGGTGCAGCCGATTTTTTTCTTCATTTTTGTCTGATTTCAATGAGTTTTATTTCGTTAAATTCCGCTTGACAAGAACTTTTGAGAACATGCTAATGGAATTTGTGTAACTCCCCCTAAAATCACACTTTACGGAGTACTTTGAATTTGTTTTTTTTATTCGATTTCATTTTTTTCTGGATTTGTCTTGACACAAGTTTTTTGAAGTGTAGCAACTGTGTTTATTACATATTTCGAACCTTTTCATCTCTCATAACATAATTTAGCACTATCTGTTCGTGATAAGTAAAGTACTTCTAGTTCTGCTCGTTTCATTGGGTTTATTTTCAAACGTGTTTAATATATGTACATGAAGTATATATAAATAGGAATGAATTTGGTTGATTTTTTTCCTCTCGTGTTGTTTCGTTTCAATTTTATTTCGATTCGATTTCCATTTCGTTTCGTTTCGTTTCGTTTCGCCTTGTTTCATTTCGTTTCAATTTCGTTTCGTTTCGCCAGGTTTCGTTTCGTTTCGTTTCGTTTCGTTTCGTTTCGCCAACTCCGTTTCGTTTCGGCAGGTTCCGTTTCGTTTCGCCAGGTTCCGTTTCGTTTCGTTGCGTTTCGTTTTTGTTTCGTTTCTTGTTTTAGAGGGACTCAGAAAACCACGATCCTTCTTCTTCTTCTTCGTTATAGTATATAAACTCATTTAGAGTACTCAATACTTTTGTGTTTGCGCACACGCGGAATTTGGTAGATATTTACAGATATGCAAAGTGCCAAAGTTTAGGTGAATATATACAAGTGCTCGGATAAAAACAAGTTGGCCTTCCATTTAGACTGCTATGCAGACTCTGAAAACATCACATGTAGATGCTTTCACGGTGGCGTCCGGTAGTAAATTCCACTGTACAACAGTTCTTGGGAAGAACGAGTATTTGAAATAGTCGTGTCTGGTGCTGAATAACTGGAAGGATAAGCTGTGTCTGGAAGGCCTGTTCAGTGGAATTAAGTAGTGTTGCACTGGAATGGCAACTAAGCCGTTTACTGCCTTATAAAGTAGACATAGTCTGGTGTTCATACGTCTTTCTTCTAGTGGTTGCCATTTTAGATTTTCTAGCATAGTTGTTACACTAGCGCTGTAATCATAGTTGTTATACACATATCTGGCTGCTCTTCTCTGGACTCTTTCTATTTTATCTATATTCTTATTAAAGTATTAACAGCCATTATTTTTGTATGTTGTGGTGCTTTCTTGACGTTCCTTCTTAGCATACCCTGGGCTTGATTTGCGCTCGCCTCGATGTTGTTGATGTGATTGTTCCAGCTCAAGTTGTTGCTTATGGTTATTCCTAAGTATTTCGTTTCTGTTACAATTTCCAGTTGTTGGTCATGCATCATGTATGGATGTTTCTTTGTTGTTCTTGCTCTGGTGATGTGGATGACATTACATTTATCCACATTAAATGCCATTTTCCATTTTCCTTCCCATTCAATAAGCTTGTTTAGGTCATTTTGTAACAAAACATGGTCTTCTTTGGTTTTGATTGGCCTGTAGATGGTACAATCATCAGCAAATAATCGGATGTTTGAAGTAATATTATTTGTGATGTCGTTGATGTATATAGGGAATAGAACAGGTCCAGTACACTTCCTTGTGGTACTCCAGATGCTACATCTACATTGTCTGATATGGTGTTTTCTAGTGCTACTGCTTGTGTTCTGTTGTTCAAGAATGATTTGATCCAGTTCTTGTTGTTGATCCTATATGGGTCATTCTCCGTCAACTTTGTAAAAAGAAAGTTTGAGTAAATGTTTTATTTGATACATTTCGTTTAGTTACTCATTCTTAAGACAAAATTAAGTGTTTGGTAAGCTGTTTTATCAAACATATTTATTTGTACGTCTTTTACTCTCGTGTGGTGGAAATATTTGTCTTTATCCTCACAATACCTTAAACGCATATTTTCTTACTTTTCCTTCAACATAAGCTATTAAAACCAATTTGAATATACACGAATAAATTGTTCTGTTGATATATGTGGTTACCTATATATTTTTTTTCTAATATACCTACGAAGTATTGGCAAGGTTGTTTGTAATAATTTCATAGTTGAGGTCCGGTGCAGCAGGCAATATTGTCCAGCCCGCCAGATTGTCCGACCGGACCATATTGCATAGGCTGAATCGTCCGGTCGGACATTTGAGACTAGGCAGAATAGTCCGGGTCCAGGCAATATGGTCCGGTCTGTTATCACAAAATGTATGCTAAAAATACAAAACAAATTTATGACAAATACTATGTATTTTATACTTTATTTACACAAGGAAACAAAAATATAGTGAGAGAAGCTAAGGGAACAATTTGCCATCCCATTCATATATGCACATACTGCAGGGACCATCGAGACACACATTTCGACAAAATTCATAGAACATCAGTTTGCCCTCGAACATTTGGAACTGCATTATATGACGATAGTCTTTTGCTACAAATTGCTTTGCCTGCACATCTTCTTATTTTCCACCTTATCGTTTTCAGTCAGCCCTTCTTGATATTCTTTGTCTATTGCATACTTCAGAAGTGCGTTATAAACGCTCTCTTCCATGTTTGCCAAATAATTTACTTAAAGGGGCATTATCTGCCAAATCGTAAATTTTTGTTACCCATAAAAACTATCAGTTATGATTGATGCCTTAATAAAACGTGTTTCTGTAACCTATAAATGTTATGAAATGTACGCGCATCGGGGGAAAACGTGTAACTGCTCGTGTTTTGAGATCGATCAAGAAATGGACGTCATCTTATTAATTATCGATATTGTTTACGGAGTTTGTCGAATCATGATTTAATCGGTACAACAATGCACTATAGTCCGTTTGACTTCTATAAAACCTACAGAAAAAAATTCTTAAAAATCCAGTTTTCAAATCAACAATTTTATTTCTAGATGTATATTAATATATGATATATACGAACTCTGACAATTAATTTGAAAATTTTTAGTCAATTATTAAAAAAAGTTATCCATTAGGTCTCTATGTTAATTATATTTTCTGAAGTGTAAAAATCTGACTGGAGTGAGCACAAATAACAGACTGCAGTACCATGTGACATAGGACATTTAAATATTAATGGACATCAATAACAATTGACAATCACCTTAATGGTCAGCTGATGAGTAGCCTTTTAATATTCAAATGTCCTATGTCACATGGTGTAATGAAATATACATTGAAAGCACATGTCTGTTATTTTGTTTTGATGGTTGGGCTCTTACACTATTTGTACTCACTCCATGCAAATTTTTATACTTCAGAAAATATAATTAACATAGAGACCTAATGGGTAACTTTTTTAATAATGGACCAACATTTTTTAAGTTAATTGTCAGAGTTCGTATATATCATATATTAATATACATCTAGAAAAAAAAATTGTTGATTTGAAAACTGGATTTTTTAAGAATTTTTTTCTCTAGGTTTTATACGGAAATCAAACGGACTAATTTCTTATTTTTTAGTGAATCTGCTTTCAGTCGATGTTAATTACGGACAAAGAACCATGCAAGTTGGCAGTTAATAAGCGACAAAATACAAATTATTCGTTTTTACCTGTCACTAGTAAGGTCAATTACATACGGAAAAAGCGAGGTCAAATGATTTGCTTGCAAGCAAATAAGTAATCGATGGTAATTTTCGTTCTCAAAAGGCGGAAAGTGGTTCGATAAGCTGTTTAATGTGAAATATTTACCTTTATTTCATCATTTTAAAGCTATTCACCAATTTCCAAAACATTTTTTTTTTTGGTCAAAATCGTAGCTAATGCCCCTTTAAAGATTCGTTCAATATATACTATATCTTTTAAGAAGTGTTCACCGAATATTGTGTCTTGTGGTGATTGTAAGGAAATTTAACTCTAATTTGCATCTGAACTCTTTTAATTTCATGAAACAAAGGCCGGACAAAATTGCCTAGGGTCGGAACAGATTGCCTAGGCTGAATCGTCCGGCCCGGATGATATTGCCTAGGCAATTATATCCGTGCGGACAATCTGGCGGTAGGACATTCTAGCCTGATACACCGGAATATATATATTTTTTGCAATATTCTTTAACTAGTGCTCAAAAAAAAAAAAGAAAAAAAGATAGATAGATGTGCTACTACAGCGTCATTTAACGTTGCACATGTTGTATAATTACAAATATAACATAATACATAAAACATTTTTGAGTTCGCGACGGAAAAGAAAATTTGTGAGGGTAACGGCTCGGAAAACTCGTGTGACGGTAAAGACATTTTGGTTTATAATAACAACTACCAAGGATTTGTATAGTAGAACTACTATACAAATCCTTGCAACTACGTATATCAACATAAATAAAATGCACCAGGTTGAATATAACACCTTTAACCGTGCTTGTCATTCCTGGTGCTAAGTAAAAGTTATTAAAAGTGTGGTTGTCTTTTACCATCACAATCGTAATTACATGAAATTGTGACGGTAAAGACTGTTATATGGTAGAGATCATTCCGCATTTCGTTATATTAGGTGAAATATGTGCATAGCTATTGGGAACAGCGTTTTATTTTTTAACCTTTAAAACATTGTGAAACAACTTTTTTGAAGTTTTGATTCTTTTTTCTATAATCATCCCTGTTATGGGACAATTACCGTCACGTATATTATTCTCTATGTGACGGTATTAAAATAGAATTTGTCAACCCATTATTCGTCTTTTTATAAATCTTTTAATGAAATGAATACAATTTAACATGAATTACCAACATATCAACCTTTACTGTGACTGAAGTTTTTTTTTTTATGTAATTTTAATGGGTTACAATTACATGTCTTTACCATCACAATTGTAAAAATTGTCGGAGAATGACCCATATATTATACTCTTATTATCCACGTATAAAATGTATAGGGTCGACACATGTAAGTTGCTATTAACATAAGATTGTATGAATATGGACACCAACAAGCTAAATTTTAAGAAAAAGAGATGAAATAATAAAGAAATGTTATTCAAAATAAATATGTAAACCAGAGGCTCTCAAGGGCCTGTATCGTTCACCTGGTTATAAAAAGAACCAATTGGTCCTATGTAAAAACTATGTCCTGCAGTGGTAGTCATTTTGGAATTCCGATCAACATAAAAAACACAAAGTTTGTAAAGGACCTTCCAATGATTGATGCACAGTTTAGGTTAAATCAGTGCAATAGCTTCAGAGAAGAAAATATTTCTGTATTTTCACATATGGTCCTGTGTTAATACTATGACCTGTGGTGGTGGCCATCTTGGATTTCAGATCATCACAAAAAACACAAACTTAATAAGAGACCATTCAATGATCATTCATGCACAGAATGGGTTCATTCAGCTCAGTAGTTTTTAAGAAAAAGATTTGTTCTATATTTTGCAATATGGTACTGTGTTAAAACTATGTCCTGCATAGGCAGCCATCTTGGATTTCGGATCGGCATAAACAGCCCAAACTTTTTAGAGGACCTTCAAATGATTATTCTTGGGCAGTTTGGTTGCAATTGTCCAAGTGGTTTAAGAGAAGAAGCATTTTGAAACATTTTTCCCATAAGGTCCAATGCTAAACTAAGTCCTGCCGTAGCCGCCATTTTGAATTTCATATCGGAACAAAAAAACTACAGTTTGTAGAGAACCATCCAATGAACATTCATGTACAGTTCGGCTTTAATCATATTTGTAGTTTCTGAGAAGAAGGCATCTGAACATTTTCCTATAGGGTCGAAAGGTTAATCTATTTCCTGTAGTGGCGGTCATCTTGGATTTCCGATCGGCATAAAAAGCATAAATTTTGTAGAGGACCGTCCCATGATCATTCCTGGGCAGTTTGGTTTAAATTGTCCAAGTGGTTTCAGAGAGGAACCGTTTTGAGACACTTTTCCCATAGGGTCCAATGTTAAACTAAGTCCTGCTGTAGCCGCTATCTTCCATTTTATATCGGAACAAAAAACCTAAACTTTGTAGAGGACCATCCCATGAACATTCCTGTCTAGCTCGGATTCAGTCTGATTTGTAGTTCTGAGAAGAAGGCATTTGAACAATTTCCCATAGGGTCCAATGTTAATCTATGTCCTGCGATGGTGGCCATCTTGGATTTCTGATCGGCATAAACAACCTAAACCTTGTGGAGGACCTCCAATGATCATTCCTGGGAAGTTTGGTTTCAAAGCGTTTTGAAACATTTTTCCCATAGGGTCCAATGTTAAACTAAGTCCTGCCGTAGCCACCATTTTGAATTTCATATCGGATCAAAAAACCAAAAGTTTGTAGAGGACCATCCAATGAACATTCATGTACAGTTTGGCTTTAATCATATTTGTAGTTTCTGAGAAGAAGGCATTTGAACATTTTCCCATAGGGTCCAATGTTAATCTATGTCCTGGTGGTGGCGGCCATCTTGGTAAACGACATTCCAATGATCATTCATTTTACAGTTTGGGTTCAGTCAGTTCATTAGTTTCAGAGAAGAGGATCTTTTGAAATTACAGCCAATCAGAGCATATTATTGGCCCTGGCAGCCATGTTGAATATCCGACTGGAACAAAAAACATAAACTTTGTAGAAGACCATCCAAGGAACATTCCTGCTAAGTTTGGTTCCAATTGGTCCAGTGGTTTCGGAGAAGAAGCTTGAAATGTGAAAAGTTTACAGACGAGTGATGGCAATAGTTCCCATGGACCTTTGGTCCAGGTGAATTAAAAAGGGATGGTAATTCTGTGCCACAAGTGCATGTGGAAATAACACCATAAGAAGTTAGCACAATTACTATACATGCAAGCCATTTGTTAGACCCTTTATATTGAATGCATTTCTGCTTCAATGGCAAGAACATTCATTTATTTGTCTTACACTTCATATCAATGTTCAGTTAAAGGACAGACAATTAATGCAAGGTACATATTTTTCTTATTTAAACACCTTGTATTTCAGCTTCTATCTAAGACAAATAGTCAGTGTCTTCAAATGGTTTTTCTATAACTTCACAAATAGTTTATGTGATTTGACCATTTTCAGTCAATGCTAAGGAACACTCCAATATATTTGAGATATTCAAATGGGTCGATGCATTTGTCATCCACAATAATTGATAAACCATTATCAGCTGTCTTTAGAGTAGTAAAGTAAAGTTGACTGGCTGCGCTAACAAAGACAAATAGGGAAAATAAAAACATAAAGTATAATATTTTCGTATATTGACTGGTCAATATTTTAGTATATGGACCTGGCCCGATTAATATATTATTTTCTTCCGGATTTTGTCCGAACTCGTTTTTTGTCTTAGATATGCAATAACAAAAACATGTCATCTGACAGATTTGCATGTATTGAGTATAATATAAAAACAGTTCATGGCACTTCAGGCCATGCAAATGGAAGATTATGGACCGGTCTGTCACCCACAAAATAGTATATGGACCTCAGCTTCGCTTCGGTCCATATAATATTTTGTGGGTGACATCCCGGTCCATAAACTGCCATATGGCCCTTAGTGCCATGAACTATTTGATAAATATAAAACTACCCACCTATGTAGAGTATTAATACTCTTAACATCATTTACCATGGATGAGTCATCCACAAACAGCCTGTACAGTCATGGGCTATTATAGGCAATATCATTTATATATATATATCAAAAAGAGCACAGGACCCACTTGGATTTAAGCCAATTAGAAACAAGAATTGCCCATGGCAGCCATGTTTTTTGTCCAATCGGGATGAAAAGCGGAAATCTTATACAGGATCTTCCACTCCATTGATGCTTCATGAAAAATGTTGCTTTATTTGGCCAAATGGTTTAGAGGAGAAGATTTTTAGAAATTGACCTACTAGAAACAAGAATTACCAATGGCATATCCAGACAAAATTGTCAATCTTTATTGAGGATCTTCCATAGATGCTTCATACCCAGTTTCATTTCATTTGGCTAAGGGGTCTCAGAGGAGAAAATTTTTAGAAATCGACCAACCAGAAACAGGAATAGTCTATGATGGCCATGTTTGTTAACATATTATGACGAAATGAGCAATCTTTATAGAGGACCTTCCATAGACGCTTTCTACCAAGTTTTGGTTCATTTGGCCAAGCAGCTTCAGAGGACAGAATAATAAAAGTGAAAAGTAAACGGTCGACAGACGATGGACGCCAAGTGATGGCAAAAGGTCACATGGCGTTTCGGCCAGGTGATCATGAGCTAAACAGTGAAAAGTGAAAAAGGCAATCTTTGACAGTAACCATGGCAATGAATACAAATTGATGACAATGGTTCATAGTACCTTTGAGCCAATAAAAACGTAGATATCAAATTTAGTGTGCACAACACGTTTCTGGAATAACCTTCATCGGGTATGCTCAAAATTGAAAGCAAGGTAAAAATATTTGGGAAAAGTTCTTTGAATATCTTCATCTTTATTTATTTATTATTTTCTTTATTATACAATATACATATGCATGTAGGTATAAATTTTACAATCAAAATCTGATATAGTAAATATTCTACACTTATTAACATTCGGCACAACACCATTTAATTTTATGGGGACTTTAGAATCTTATTTATGTTAACCAATGAAAAAGCCACCTACAAAATCTCGCCAGTAGCCTGAGAGAATTCTTAAATTTGCCTGAACAAAAACAAGTTGTGTCAGATATAAATGAACCATAGCATATTTACCATATGATTTTAATTAGCTAATATAGTATATTACAGCAAAGGTTGGTAATTAATAAAGGATGCAAAGTATTTAACCATGTACAATGTACACACAGTAATTAATCATGTAAACAAAGTAATTAATTTATTAATCGTGAATACAATACAAAATTCATTACCATTATAGTTTCATATGACATAAAAAATCCAAAGTAATCATTTAAAAAACATTTTATATTGTTTTATGAAAAGAAAGTTTAAACAGTGATGGTCAACAATTCCACCAATATCAACTAAACTAAAAGAACAATCAAAGAACAAAGTTTAAACTTTCTTTTCATAATAACCTCTCACCATAACTGACTAAACACAAAAAAGAACCAGAACATATGATGTTGGAAATCCATGTCCTGGCTTGTGGGACAGGCACAATAATTTGGCTGGGCCAAACCGGTTAATAGTATTCATTTAGCAGAACAAGTGATTCACGATATTTAATATATTGTAATTGATGGCTGTTTATCATGTTTATTACTTTTTGACACCCTACATAAAGTAAAGTAAATTTTATTTAAAGTCGACACATATATACATTTAACATATAGCATGAGCCACATGAAGCTCTGAAAACCGACTATATATATATTCATCAAATATCATAAGTTTAAACATATTTTGGGTATCCATGGTTGTTACCGTGTGGTACATTGATTTACATCTAATCTATTAAAACTAAGTTTTGTGAGCTCAATGGTGGCTTGTATCAAGGATTTATATAGTAGGAAGGATATGAATCTCGTATTTTCTCGCTTTATCTCGCGTGGCGAGGTTTTATGTAGTCCGAGATTAGGTTTTATGCTATGTACAGAGCAAAACTTAATTCATTCTTTTTTAAATGCCTTGAGAATTCGTATGAAAATCAACCAATTACACCAAAGTTTGTGTTATACATCATCTGTATACTACACTACACAAAACAATCCTTGGATTTGCCAATATAGGTTCAATAGGAAAGTTTTTTTTTTTAATTCTGTATCGCCCCTTATACACGTAAAAATAAAAAAGTAGAGTTTCATACCTCTAAAAACATATTAAAAATGATAAAACAAAGAAACCAATCATGCCAAGTTTTGTTCTATACATTTTTTGGTATATCGAATACACATTTGTACACTTTGATATGTCGATTTCATGCAATCAAGGGAGTTTATTGATTTTTAAATAGGCCACCCCCCATTTCCGCCCAGAACGCCGCCATTTTGACAAATGATGTAAACAATCCTTAATAAATACAAATCGGGAGTACTGTTTTCAATAAAACTCCTTCTATTCATTGAAAAATATGTATATTATCACAAAAATGACGGCTACGCTTCAATATTCGGTATGATGAGAGAAGAGAGGATTTTGAAATTTAAATTCGAGTCTTGACCGCCCATAATAGGCGGGATTATGAAGATCAAAAGGGAAAATCGATTAATGTCAATTATTGATGAAATATGGGTGATGCATCTACAAAAAGTCGATACTTTATCAATGATTGGTATTTAGAACAAATATTTTCACTTTATACCTGTAATTATGGTTTTATTTACTTACAAATACTGGTTTAAAATGTTGAAGCGATGAAAATTTCCACCCGATTAATCAAGGCACACGCATCGTCAACGAATTACACTATGGGTAATCTTGCCACTCAACATACTTACATACAATCTATGTTAAATCTCCCGAAGTTTCATATCCTTCCTACTATATAAATCCTTGCTTGTATGATGAAGTTTGTAAGTAACCTATGGAAAGTTGAGTTTGGGACAATGACATATTTGATTATGTATTTTGCTTATGTATAATATACATGTATGCTGTAATTGTCAGCATCTATTTCTATGCTCTTTTCTGGTCCTATGACAGTCAGTGTGCAGAGAGGCACTTGCCACATGTGCACTGACTGTGGAGGCCCAGAAATCAAATCATAGATGTGCTTGCATCTAATCTTAGCTTGATATAGTTTTAATGCATGACATTGTTTTATTGTGTTGTAATTTATATCATTGTATGTCAGTTTAAAAAGCTCATGAGAGCTTATGTTTGTACTGTTTGTAAATGTACCGACTTTAAATAAAACTTTTTATTTGATTTGATTTTGAGTTGTTCTCTCTAATTACTCATGGTTTCCTTCATCAATAACATCTCCACAAAATACTGGTAACTAAAATATTGAAAGTGGCATTAAACATCAACAACATTAATCCTAATCCTTTAACAAATTGGAGTTTGAATCCTGCTCATGGTGAGGTGATACAACATTATGTGATAAAACTTGTCAGTGACTTGCGACAGGTCTGTGGTTTTCTCAGGGGTATGCCATTTTCCTCCACCTATAAAACTGAATCCCCACGATATGACTGAAATATTGTTGAAAGTGGTGTCAAAAACACCATAACCCTCCTAACCCGTTAACAAATTGAAGGGGAGATAATTTTAACAAATTAAAAACATATTTTCAGCAGTTTGCAAAAAAAATATACATAGTCAATATACTATATTTGCATGGACAATTAAGATGGACATATAGTTTATGGGTATTTAGTGATAATTATCATGGAATGTATCAATCTTATGTGTAATGACTGGTAATGGATACAATACACAATGTATATGAAAACTTCATTACTTCCACTTTGGATTGTTTATCTCCAAATATACAAATATAAGTAAAAATGTTGTTCGTAAGTCATAATAAAATCACATTGTATACTGATTACATACAGATAAAAGTTTGCAGCATCAATAGAACTATAACTTAGCCTTATTACTATCAAACAGTTCTCCTAATTTTAGTGCTAACATAATGTTTCCTTTGATCTTCAGCTTGCCAGCTAAAAATGCCTGAAAATAGTAAGAACAAATTTATTTATTTTATCATTAAAAGTTTATTTGTTTAGTACAAACAAATGTCTCCCCTCCCCTCCAACATTTGTCATCATTGGAGAAAGATACCTTGTACTACAATTTATAACGTAGAAAAGATTTTCAAAAAGGGCAATTACTTCTTCTAAATGGTGCGATCACAATATCATAATGATATGTGAATTTGCATACTGTAATCAAACTTACAGGCTTAGTGGCAATAGGATATGAGTGCATAAGTAGATGCAAATCCAATTACCATACAATATTGTTCACAATGGCACTTCCCTTCCACTGAAAAATACTCTGGTTTCCTCCACAAATAAAAGTGGCTGTCAAAGACATAGCTAAAATATTGTTGAAAATGGTGTTAAATACGTATACCTGTAACCTGCAACCCAACCCCGCAGGTCGGGTGGTTTCCTCCACCAATAAAACTGGCCGTCACGATATAACTGAAATATTGTCGAAAATGGTGTTAAATACTCATAACACACATCCCAGTCCACAAGAAGGGATATGGATGTAAACAAGACTTAAGTTATCATTGCAACATATCATACCTGTTGGCCATTAAGTTTACCAGTGGCAATTTTTACCATATCCCCATCATCTATGATTATGGTACAATCAGCTTTTTGTTTCTTTGGTTCACTTCTGTAAATCTCTCCATCTCCAGACTTCATATCAACAGCTATCAACAATAACATAATCATTATAAGGCAGAAAATCATATTTTTATATCGCATTACAAAGGGGAAAAAATGTTTGCATCATGTTTCATATAAAATTAAACACTTTGAATATTTAGCACTTTATTAAACAACATTATTCAGAAAATATTGGTGAGTCGTGCTAATGTGGGTCATGGGGTACTGTAAGGTCCTGAAGGATTACCTGAAGGATTATTCTAAACTGTGACACGTGGACGACCTGTGGACTCCTGTTGGGCAACTGTGAACGGGGTTGCAATGACAAAAAATCTTTCAAATTTAATTGAAAGAGGCCGGTGTTTACAAGAATTTACCCTTTGGGCACCTCAAACGCTGGAATTTCGGAATTTCCCATATGTGTTTCAGTGGGGTGAAAAAGGATGTTATAAGTTGCTGAAATCCATCGATTAATGTAAAATACACACTTTTTTCACTTCTTGCACATATTTTGAACATGTTATGTTATAACCTATGCATGGTTTAATCCTAATAAGCTATACCGAATATAGAACACTATTTTTATTAGAGGGCTAAGACCCTACTTTAAATAGACTAATCCATTTTTCGCGGGGAAAATTGATGCAGATGATTGTTGTTTTATCTTGGACAATAGTTTATAAATATAGAATCTTGACAATGTAAAGGGAAGATGCTATGCTATATTTATTCAT
>MJUT01034350.1:128350-139828 GCA_002080005.1 Gigantidas platifrons
TACAGAATAAAATTACAAAATCACACCTGTCTGTCCAGGTAATACAGGTTTGGCAAATCTAACCTTCAGAATGACATTAGAAAATAACACCTGTCTGTCCAGGTAATATAGGTTTGGCAAATCTAACCTACAGAATAATATTAGAAAATCATACCTGTCTGTCCAGGTAATACAGTGAATAATGCTGGTTTGACAAATGTAATATTAATCTGTCTGTCAGATAATTATATAACATTGGTTTGATAAATATAACCTACAGCCTAAATTAACAAATTTTTCATATCCTATCTTGAAAATCTAATTCTTTCTATTTTGCTTTATGAATTAATCAAGAAATAATTCATGGAAACCACAAGTTTGTTACAGATTTTAACATGAGTAATATTATTTTCCCAATAAAAAATTCCCAATCGATAGTGTGTACAAAGGATCAAAAGGTACATTTAAATGTATGTATGCACCACTTTCCTGTATAAATATATGAAATCACTCGGGAATTATAGACACAATCTGTAATGTAATGTGCCTGTGCAATTTATATATCCAATGAAGGACGACATAGAATGTAATATAAATATACAATACTTGTGCACTGTCGAAGCATATAGTTGATATGTGTATGAGGCTTAGAAACGGGGAAAAAGGGGAGGCTTTGCAGAGCCTTTTCCCGCGTTTCGCACCGAATACACATATTTACCTATATGCTTCGACAGTGCACATGTATTGTATTTATCCTGCAATTTTAAATCATAAATAAACGTCTGCTGGACGATGATAAAGTATTTGAAATAATTTTGTGTATGTATTTGAAAACAATATCCCCCGATGTGCCCCGAGCTTACATTTGTATGTTCTATTTATAACTGATCAATATAAAAAAAAATATTGGGCAGGCTATATTGGTCAGTAAATGCTGTTATTGCAGGATAAATAACAATACAAATAGATAGCTTCAGTATTACAAGTCTGTTTGACTTACTTTTATAGCTTTAACTTTAGATACATCATTGTTACAGTAGGCTTTCATGACATGTCGTGTGGCGTAACCATAACTACACAAACCATGTAATATTGGCTTGTCAAATCCTGTAGCAATAAAAAAAATCTCTATTAAATAAAACATTTCTTTACATTAGATGTATTGAGCTGATTATTCTTTTATTTTAAAAACTAGAGGCTCAGAGGCTAGAGAAAAGTAGATCAGTACAAAAAGAGATTTAATCACATTGTTTTATCTCCCTAGCAACAAATCAGGGTTAGTATATAAATTTCTGTAAAATTCTTGAGGACTGACTAGGGAGGTTTTACTAGTAAAAATATCTAAAATAAATATCTTACCTCCCATGGCTGCAAAGCTAGGGTCAATATGGAGAGGATTTCTGTCACCACTTAATCTATACAAAGCTGCCTGTAATGACAATAATAAAAACATTATAGGTACCCAACTTAGTGTGCAGGACATTTAAATACCATCCATGACAATATGAACTAGAACTGTCTGCATAGCGGGACTAATACCCCCGCTTCACTCTGACTGTGTCCAAGATTATTAAAAACTAAGTCTACACGGAAAATATATTATTTGTCAAATTATAATGTTTAATCACATTCAACAAAAATAACTGACTGCGACTGCATACAAATTAACACACAAATCCAGATATAGCCAGTTAATAATATATCATATATAAGGTGATTTTCACATGCAGATAAACATAAGAATCTGGAAATGTACCAACTCTCATGTCAAACAATTACCAATGTTATAGGAGTTGCAGTGAAGTGGATAATGGACACCATCAAAACTTCTAAGTTCAAAGGACCATAACTCTGGCAAAAGTTAATGGACCGGAACATCCTATCTTCATGCACATCTGCATATGAGGATCTAACAATCTACAAACTTTCATGTGTATCCGACAAAACATATCAGAGGAGTTGCGATGACAAGTTGCATAATACATAGGGTCAAAACTTCTAAGTCCAAAGGGCCATAACTCTAGAAAAAGTCAATGGACCGGAACATCCTATCTTCTTGCACATCTGCATATGAGGGTCTAACAATGTACCAACTTTCATGTGTATCTGACAAACCATATCAGAGGAGTTGCGATGACAAGTTGCATAATACATAGGGTGAAAATTTCTAAGTCCAACGGATCGGATCGTAACTCTGGGAAAACTCAGTGGACCAGAACATCCTGTCTATAGTGAGGTTTACACATCATGGCCAGTCAGTGTATAAAGTTTCATGACGTTTAGACAAAGGACACAGTAGTTGTTGGTCCGGACAGACGGACGGACAGACAGACAAGGTGAATCCTATATACTTCGTTTGCGGGAGGTATAAATACAGTCAAACCTGCACATGCAGTCACCTCTATTAAGAAGTTAGCTGTATTATTTTCATATTTCAGATTTCATATGAATTGAACCTCAGTTAAGAGGTCACCTGTCTTATAAGGTCACTTTTTCTTTGTCCCAAAGGTGACCTCTTAATGCAAGTTTGACAATAGTACATTCAATGGAATTTGTGTTCTAGAATTTGAATATGTTCGATTAATATTGGATACTGTATACAATAAGAGGGTGGAGATATTGATGTTCACCGTATTTCATAAATTTTTAAGCAATATCATGACTACTAATGGTAGGGAAGGGATGAATAATGAACTGATTGGATTGATTGATTTGATTTGATTTTTGGGGTTTTAACGCCACTTTCAACGATATTTCAGCTATATCATGGCGACCAGTTTTAGTGGCGGAGGAAGCCCGAGTACCCGTAGAGAACCACCGACCATGGGCAAGCAACTGGTAAACTTTATCACTTGTGACTGCAAGTCAAGTGCACCCTTTTTTGTAATTTGCAAAGCCGAGCGTGAACCCGTATTGGTGATAGGCTTAGATGAGTTGTTAGGTTCAACGATCTAACTCATTGAGCCACCCGGGCCCCCTGAACTGATCCCCCCAGCCATGAATAGGTGTCTGGAAACCTGAACACTGAAGTGGGTATCCTAGTACGAATTCAGGTCAGTGATGTAAGGTTTGTGGTTAAAAGTTGACAGCCTTAGCCGCTGGACTATCCATGCCCTGAATAGGATTTAATTACTTGCCAACTAATTTTACTGTCACCAATTGAGTTCCAGTGGCAATACATTACACATAACTGTGATATTAAAATATTATACAATGAATGTTTGCAAATTTTCAAATACTGCATTTCTAGTTTTCTTTCCAAAAATTTCCTACACATAATCTTTTCCTTGAATACCTATTTACTATTGTAACTTTCTGTGTAAGTTGTTGATTGTTAACAATACCTCTAATATAAACCTTACACTTACAGTATAACAAGGGGCCGTCATGGTCGTGATCGCATGGTAGTTGAAATTACCCTGCATAATCAGTGCCTATCACCACTAAAGTTGTGAGTTCGAACCCCATTCATGGCTAAGTGTACTCGATACAACATTATGTGTTAAAGTTTGTCAGACTTGCGACAGGTCAGTGGTTTTCTCAGGGTTCTCCTGTTTCCTCCATCAATAAAACTTACCACCACAATATAACTAAAATATTATTGAAAGTGGCATTAAACACCATAAACCAACCAAACAATACAGTTATAAAACAATGGTACACTAACATTGTTGAATCAGAACGCTATATATTTGATGCAGTGTTCTGATTGGCCTTACAAAAATGGTTGTAGAAGGTTTTATGACAATATGGCCTGGTATCAGTAATTCTAGATGATAGATCAGTTACATGGCTAGCTTTAACACTATGGTTACAAACCTGATCAATACTAGTTTTTTCACTGATACTGCTGTCAGGACTTCTAGATGGTGGATTAGCTACTGGTTTAGCTTTGTCTGAACTTCTTTTACCACCAAACTTGCCAGCGCCAACAACAAATGTAGAAGATTGATTGTATATTACTTTTTCTTTTTTTTCGTTGAATGTCTCCACTAAAAATAAAATAAATATCTCATCATAAATTCAAATTTTATCTTTTAAGAGTTAGTACAGAGGCATACTTGAAAAGTCAAAATTATATTCAACAATGTCAGGGACATGTAATTTGGAGTCATTTAAAAGTGTCTGAAGGTGTAGTTACATGTCCCTTTAAATTCACTGTTTAGATGATCAAATTGAAACAGATTCAACTCCCTCTAATAATGAAGCTGTGTTTGCGGTAGATGATCACCACTTCACATTTTGCAATTTCAGAGGTGGTGTGGCTAAGGTATTGTGTGTCTCATTAGCCACACTGGCGAATGGAAAATTCTTACTTCCTTGAAACTGTCGCAACGATAATAAATAATAAAACTGATAACGACGATATAACTGAAACATTGTAAAAATTTGCTTCAAACATCCATATAACCCTGATCAATCTTGGTTAATTATCACACACAGGATCCTATATAACATACCATCCATTATAATGACAGCCCCTGATCCTTTATCTAGTACATCCACAACCTTAGCCACTGATGTAAGTGTAGCTGTGGGAGGAATAGGCTTAAATATCTCTGTATACTGTTCTCCATGAAGTATCTAGAATAAAAAATTGTAAAATTAATGTAATTAAAAACATTGGATACATTATCCAGCTTTTAACTATGTGATCAAGTTTGTCAGTGGTTTTCTCCTGGCGACCGTTTCACTTAAGTGATCATAAATCGTAAGTCTAAGATCACTCTTAAGATTTCCTTACGTGCACGTATACATGCGTTTCACTAAACTAGTCCTAAACTTACGAGTTACGACTTACGACTTGCGACAAGTAACATCTCCTATAATGGAGATAAAAAGATACATTGTATCATATATTTTATATATAATGATTGCTTTTTGACGTTTTAACGCCACTTTAAGCAGTATTTCAGCTATATCATAGTGGTGGAAGAAGCCGGAGAACAACCGAGCAGGGGAAAGTAACTGGTAAACTTTATCATGTGCGACTGCGAGTCGAGTGCACCTTTTTTGTAATTTACAGAACCGGGCGCAAACCCACGCCGTATTGGTGATAGGCGTGTATGAGTTGTTAGGTAACCCAACTACCTAACTCACTGAACCACCCGGGCCCTATATTTTATATATAAACCCAACAGTTTGGAAGCTGATTACATTAATAATCACATTCTAAATGTGTTTAAATACATTTTTAATATTCAACTAATTATAAAACTCTAAAGTGATTTTTTAAATGAATAAACCAAAGCTACATTTTGTGTATCAGAAAAAAAATTGTTAAGTGTAAAATTTTACCGAAATTGGAGAAGAAATTTATTTTATGGAATATATTTTAACAAATTTCATGCTATATGCACAGTCACTTGAAGTTTCAAAAATAAGGGGGGGGGNATAAGAAAAGCTTCGAAAAATGTTGGTTATCTATAATAAATAAGGGAAATTTTTCGAAGTTTTTTTTAATTTTCCCCCCTTATTTTTTAAACTTCAAGTGACTGTGTTTCAAAAATGTGACCATAGATTTGGTAATACATTCACATTCTGCATCGATATTCTGTTTGCGGTGCATTTCAATTGCGCAGAAAATATCCTTTATTTACGTGAAGAACTTAAACACATGACAATTGTGCGGATATTTTTTCTACCTTTCTTTAAAGTATATTTCGCATTTTCATGATATTTTATGGTTTTTATAAGTACTGATGTTCCAACTTTTTTTGTTACCTCTTTCGCCAACTTAATCTGTAACCACTCCCCATGGCGGGGGGTGGGGTGTTAAGATTTGGGTAGTTTTATTGCATCACTACATAAAACAACAAAAATACACATCTTACAATATTATACCTTAACATGTACATGTACTGTTGATTTATATTCATAGTGAGTGGTTTAACCCTTTATATTATCAATAAAAACTACCAATGAATATTAACATTTGGACTGCTAAAATATCTGTTGCCTTCAAAATTATTGTTTTTTTTTATACATGTACGTTACAATATATTTTTTTTTCAATCTATATTTCATATATTTGTATCTATGTTATTCTGATATTTTTTATTTTCATTTTAAAGGATGACGAAAGATGTGAATAATCCATATTGCATCACAGGGACTCCCTGTGGTTGCATCGTCAGTCATGCTGCAAAATGCAGAAAATGTTATGAGTAAATTAAATATATTCTAAATAACAGGTAATCCGTGCAAATGCACAAAAAAAAAGTATCAGGTACATTTTACGGGCAATATTGTAATGCTCTTTCTCCGTGCAAAAGTAATAACTGTTAATCTCCAAATCCACCCAAATATAATGCGCCCGTTGTTTGTTTGTTTGTTTGTTCTTTTCTTGAAATTTCTTCTAGGTACACACTCGTTAATAAAATACGTTGATAAATTGTAAATGCAGAACTGATAGAAAGTACACTGAAACAAACAATAATGTGTAGCTGTTTTAATGATTTTTTATGACTCTCGAAATATAAACAATGTTGCGTGCATCTATTATTTATTGCTCGCTTCATTTGATTAATGTTTATATTAAAAAAATACAGATAGCAATTCTTCTCTTCAAAATTAGATTTACGATTTATGACTTACGAGTACCTTCCACCACTCTTAACTTTGCGATCACTTTTTGTCGTAAGTCGTAAATCTTAACTATTAGTGAAACGGTCGTAACTCTTAAGAGTACACTTACGTCTACGTTTACGACTTACGACCATTAGTGAAACGGTCGCCTGGTACTCAAGTTTCTTCCACCAATGAAACAGACCAGCACTATATAACTGAAATATCATTGAAAGTGGTGTTAAATACCATAATCCTAACCCTCTAATCCAAAGTTTACTTTAGAATATGCAGGTATTTAGATTACATAGGCTAAATTTTCCACAATTTCAGATACTCAACTGCATTTCAAATTCAAGATTTGGGATTATTTAAGATTGGGTTAACAAAGTTTTCACTTTAATGTATGTTTGCTGACTTTGTTTTAATTTAAGTGAGAATTTGAATGTTGTTTAATGCACGTTTAAGTGAGCTTTTATCAAGCATCTCTTTGTTAAAACCAATCTATTTAAAAAAAAAAAATTTTTTTATTGTAATACAATGACATCGCATACATTGGTGGGATCAAAATTGAATACTATCATACCTCTAATCATAAATAACATCATTAAAACATATACAAACCTTGGTGGGGTCAACATTTAACCCTGGTACACCTCCTGAGAAAGAACTAGTCATTGCTGAAAAACTTGGGATGACACCAAATGATGGTATAACACTAAAATCTTCTGACATTTCAAACAAAAACTTTAAATAATCGTCTTCTTTTGTTGACATTCCAACTAAAATATATACAAAGAAAATACAGTCTAACCTGTATTAAGAGGTCACCCTTGGGACCAAGAAAAAAGGTGTCCTTTTAATACAAGTGACTGCTAAATAGAGGTGACCGCATGGGCAGGCGTGATTGTATGTGAAGATAGTCAATTAGTTATCACTAAAATTCTGACAGATATATTTTCTGAAATATTGCTCAACAATCAAGCAGATAACTGAGTTATATTTAATTGCTTTCAGCACCCCTTTTCTGTGTATTATACCAAATCATTTTGTGCTAATTCTGACTGGTTCTCTGCTCATAATAATGTATTTGTAAGTCTGATGGGCGATTGTGATTCTTAAAGTTGAGAGATGTTTTACTTGATTAACTGTTTCCGTGAACATAATGACAAATTCTGTCACCATTTTATCCCGAACTTCAGCTACACAGTCAATACGCATACATATACCGGTATGTATTTAGACTCGTTTATTTCATGCTTCGCCTCGATTGACAATGAATTTCTCGGGGTAACAATCTGCTCTACCAGCGTCTCAGCCTCAGCTATGTGTTATTTATATATTGTCACGTAATATCGATCATTGGTCGTTGTTTCTTTATCAACTAATATTGTCACGTAATATCAATAATTGATCGTTGTTTCTGTACCAATTAATATTATCATGTAATATCGAACATTGGTGGTTGTTTCTTTATCAATTAATATTGTCACGTAATATTGATCACTGGTTGTTGTTTCTTTATCAATTAATATTGTCATGTAATATCGACCATTGGTCGATGTTTCTTTATCATTAATATTGTCACGTAATATTGATCATTGATCGATGTTTCTTTATCAATTGTCACGTAACACCTGCTATATCATAAAAGATAGCATCCTTGTGAGTTAATCTTACCTCCTAAAGCATACAAGATGACATCCCTTTGTGTATAAGAAAATGATCCTGGTTCTAGCTCTTGATTTATTGCTGCCTCCTGATGAAAATAAAATATATGAAAAACAATTAATAACAAAAGAACCTCCTTGTTTTGACATCAAAGGAATCAGACATTTTGTTTTTAGATAAAAAAATGAGTACCCTAGGCCTGCCATTACAATACAAAAAAACCTCAATCCTACATTAATGTATCATTAAAACAATCAATATCAATGGCAACAAACATTGAAAAAATAATATTTAAGGAACTATCCAATGATTATTCATGTACAGTTTGGGTAAATCAAATTTTTAATTTCTAGCTTCCGCAAAAAAATGTCAAAACTTTGTCCCATATAACAATTTCATCACACATATGGTTTCTGAGAAAAAGTTTTTTTTTTTTTAATTTCAGCCAATCAGAAATCATAATTAATCTAGCAGCAATGTTTGATTTCCAGATAAACAAATAATCATATTAAATGTTGAAGACCACTAAATAACATTTCTGAAAATGTTGAAATGTGACAAGCTAAGGGGGTGCACATGATGATGATGACAGTGCTAACAAGACCTCACATGGGCATATGGCCTAGGTGAGAAAAAAAAAAGAAGAAAAACGAGCAACAATCTTGAAATACAGAAATGTCATAAAACAAAAACTTTCTTTGCATCAGTTCCAGGGAACTTTTTGGAACAGAATGTCTATAAAAAGTGTAATCTCATTACAATAATCTCCCACTTATAATGCCACTTATTCTACAGTAAAAAGTTGTATTATAAGATGGGTAACCTGTCTTGGGGGTGTTAGTTGTATTTTAATGTATCAGCACATATGCAGTCTGGTCTGATAAAAGGGATTGAACTTGGTGGGAGGGGCCTTTTAAGAGGGAGGTCGCTATCTAGAACTCGAACAAGTTGTTTCCTCAGATGGCTGAAGAAAAAACCATGTGGTCTGTTTGTAGCAGATTTTAGCTTAATTCATCCCAGATAACTTTTTTAAAATACTCTACTACATTGTATTTTAAAGAGAAAAAACATTGATCCCTTCAACTCTTACACAACAAAGTTTAGAATATTATATCAAAATAGAAAACAACTCCTCCTTTTACATAACCCTAAGCAGAGAACAAATTAATCAAAAATGGCTTAACGTTGAGGCAGCAATGAATAGCTGAATTGTATGAAAACAAAATATCTTTTGCATATAATATTTTGTGTATTTTTCATCTATAGTGTATGTATTGAACTTCATTTGTATAACACTTTTCTATTTTTAAAATAAAAAATTACAAAAAAAAGTTTTGATTCAATATACAAATGTACAGTGAAACCTGTGTAAACCAAACTCTGAATAAACCGAAAACCTGTTTAAACCAAACTCTGAATAAACCGAAATCCTGTTTAAACCAAACTTTGCATAAAGTCCCAATGTAGGAAATCTTTGTCAATTCAACCTGTATAATCCGAAAGACTGTCTTATTCCGAAAAAAAATTGTTCTCAAAGAACCTTGGTTTAGACAGGTTCACGGTATAATCAAATTAAAACTCAACATACTGGGTCTATTCCCTTGGAACTTTGTGTTCTTTTTTTTTCTTCCTTTTTGTCTATTGATTTTACTACTCCTAACATATGAGCTGTTGAATCTGAAATATAAACATAACTTAATATAGACATCATTTCTATTCCCTTATGAACTTAAATCTCATGTTACTACTACAAAACAAATTTCATCAAATGTTATTACAATGTATTTGTTCTTTCTAGATTTGTTTGTGTGTTTATGATGTTTAACGCCACTTTCAACAATATGTCAGTTATATCGTGGCGGTCAGTTTTATTGGTGGAGGAAACCCGAGTACCTGGAAAAAACCATGACCTGTCGCAAGTCACTCACAAACTTTATCACATAATGTTGCATAGAGTACACCTTGCCACGAACGGGGTTCGAACTCACAACTTTAGAGGTCATAGGCACTGATTGCACATGTACACATAGTTGTAATTCCAACTACCATATGATCACAGCCAAGATGGCCCCTTTTACTAGAAGAAGATAATTAGTATAAAATAACAATGAAACATCGCTTAAACTACCGTTCATCTGAAGAAATAAATATTAGTGAAGAACTTAACTGAATAACTATATTATGCACAGTGGCAGATTCATGGGGGGGGGGGGCTTTGGGGGCTTCAGCCCCCTGTAGAATAAGTCAAGCACATATATACGAATATATGATATGGTTTTTAATCGAATGATTTCGATCTGTGTGATGAAAGTAAAACAAAATACAAATTAATTCCTTTGTGTTGATTTAATCTTCAAAGAGGTAATTTTACGTAAGGGCTGTTCCATTTAAGTCTACCTGGGAGGGGGGAACACTATTTTTTAATATTATTCTGTTGGTTGTGGGGGTGAAACCATATTTTTTTATGTTGGGTGGGGTTTTTTTTCTGTTGGTGTGGGTCTGATATAAGTGGTGTCCCCCCCTCCAAGGTATATTTAAATGGAACAGCCCTAATTATGCTAAATCATTTTTTTAAGTTTATTTGAAGAATTTATGAATGTATGGTCAAAATAAGCCTGTAATCGCTCACCTGGCTCAAAGTTGGCCCCAAACTTTGGCGGGCATGGTTGTCAGATATAATTCTGAAAGGGGACCATCTAAAGACCATTTCACCATAGTTTGGGCCCAATTGGCCCAGCAGTTTCAGAGGAGATCATTTTTAAGTGATTTTTTGTCGAATTTTCTATTTTTAGTAATGGCAGCCATCTTGATTAGCGGGGGGATTGTCGGACACAATTCTGAAAGGGGACCACCCAAGGACGATTCCATTAAAGTTTGGTTCAAATTGGCCCAGTGGTTTTAGAGGAGTTGATTAAAATGCAATAAAAGGCTGATGGCCACTGGTCCCCCGACGCCAAGGTTATATCGTAAGATTAAATTTTGAAACTACTGTAAACTAGAGGTTCAGGTGAGCTTGTATCACTCACCTGACTTAAATAATTCTGAGAGGGGACCACCCAAGGACCATTTTGAAGTAAAAAAAAGGGGAGTAACTCTGGTTAGATTTGTTGAAAAATCATCATTATCGATGACCTAGATATTCATGAGTTACACTTACATACCAAACCTAGTTTCAATCTGACTTTTTGTTCACAAGTTATAATTTGGAACCCAAAATATTAGCAATTTTGAAGTATAAAAAGGGATGTAACTCTGGTAAGA
>MJUT01034350.1:157724-184682 GCA_002080005.1 Gigantidas platifrons
AATCAACAACAAGGTTATTTGCAGATGACTGTATGATGTATAGAACATTCGGAATACTGAAGACACTGTCACACTTCAACAGGACCTGAACAAACTTCAGAAGTGGGAGTCAGATTGGTTGATGAGTTTCAACCCAGAAAAATGTGAAGTGATTCACATTACCAACAAGAGGAAGATCATACATGGCACTTACTCCATCCATGGCCATGTCCTTAATCAGACAGACCAGGCTAAATATCTAGGCGTGACCATTGACAGCAAAATAACATGGGGTCCGCATATACATAACATCTCGAGAAAAGCAAACAACACCTTGTCATTTCTCAGAAGGAACATCTCTAGCTGCACGAGAAAGATCAAAGAAACAAGTTACAAGACCCTTGTCCGCCCACAACTTGAGTATGCTTTAACTGTATGGGATCACACAACACAGACCCATAACATAGCCATTGAATCAGTACAGCGAAGAGCAGCACGTTTCATTGTAGGTGACTACAGAAGTGAGAGCAGCGTGACCTTAATGCTCCAACAATTACATCTAGAGAGTCTGCAGTCACGCAGACTTAAAGCCCGCTGCACAATGATGTACCGAATAGTCAACAACTTGATTGAAATAATATCATCTCCACTTCAACCTGTTCAGACAATCTACCAGAGGACACACACAGAACTTCTATCAACCATCCTGTTTCATAAAAAGCTACCAGGACTCCTTCTTTCCAGCCGGTATAGTTCTTTGGAACTCGCTACCACAGATCTTGATTGATGCTGATTCTCTAGCGGTGTTTAAAGAGAGAATCAGCCTACACAACCTCTAAGCACACCAATTGTTTTTATCCAGTTTTTAACCTGTAGTGTAACATACGAGTCTGATTTTAACTTTATGTGCGACAATACTCCAGAGGTCAGGCACATTAAGTACGGAAGAAGAAGAAGAAGATATGTTGCGTAAGTCAAAGAGATATAGATTAAATATTTACCATTTCCAGCTCCAGTAACCAGAGCCACTTTACCATCATATCTCATGGGGGATGCCATCTTTCAGTTTCTTGTGGTCACCGGTTTGGACTTTGATCTTTAATAATATATGACACATATAGAGATGTTCCGAACAGGCGTCCTAAATTTTGAACCGTAAATCTCATCGTCCATTGGTCCATCTGGCAGGTTTTGCAAGGCTCTGAATATAAAGTGAAAGTGATGCGATCCTTTTCTCAGTATTATTTGTGTATTTTATATCTTTTTGGCGTTGTTGCATCGAGCAACATTGACCCAGATGAAGTAAGAGCGGAAAAAATTGATGTCAGACCCCTGGGGAAAAAGATAACAGAAGAAAAGGACCTGGTAAAAACAGTTTGTCTAAAATTAGAAAGTCAACGTGGAGATAAGTTGATAACAACGTACCAAGTCCATTGTCGAATACATAACTGTTATCTCGTTACTAGTTTTTGACACCATTATTATAACAATAAACTATATAATACACTTCAAGTTATAACACAAGCTGATTTTTTGTAAAGATTTCATGAAATGTTTAAAGTTAAAAACTTAAAAATAAAATACAATTTCTGAATTTGCTAATAAAAATCACTCTGACGACGAAGGAATTCCAAGGGTACAATTAAATTAGAATTAGATTTTTGTTGTATCATTTTTAATTACACTTACATCAAACGACATCCCTGATGGAGTTCATAATTTCAACTGACCAGTTGGCGATAATCCTACTGAATCTTTAGATATCTATATCAAAACTGAATACAAGCCAAGAGCTGTTGCCCTATTAGTACTGGTAATA
Organism: Gigantidas platifrons; assembly: GCA_002080005.1. Classification (NCBI taxonomy): domain Eukaryota; kingdom Metazoa; phylum Mollusca; class Bivalvia; order Mytilida; family Modiolidae; genus Gigantidas; species Gigantidas platifrons. Next base: position 159,523 of record MJUT01034350.1, read on the forward strand.
GTCAATATATTTAACTCTAGCTCATGATGAGACGATCAAAGATGAATGAAAGGTTACATGAAGTGATCACGACCTCAAATGTGATGTTAGATATTTGTGTATCGCCAAAGAACAAAAATATAACATCTAATTTTAATTAGATTGCCATGGGTACAATGTATATATTTTTTCCTATCACATACATCGACAGTAACAATATGAAATATGTCGATAGTATATGACAGCATATTGAGGTGTTTTATTGGTACAATTTCTGATTCAATGACCCTAGCTTAACCTTTGTGGATTACCATTTAATGGTCCTAGCTTAACCGTTGTGGTGTACCACCTCTCTGAATTGGGCTTTGATTGAGCCGGTTGTGTTGGACAAATCAAATACAGAACTGTCCTTTATAGCTTTTTAGTGACAAATATTGTGACCGCTATTGTACTGTCCATGTATTATCATATTGCAATTTGATGGTATCTGCTCTTTTTCGAGTTAAAAAAATTATTATAATCAACTTTATGTTTGGGAGTGATGGTTAACCAATGGTTCAAATTGTTGTGGTTAGTAATATTGTGTATCCACATTTGCTTAACTTTTCTTCATTTAATTTTTTAAATCATCAATAGCATAAATAAAATGTTATGGAAATTTTACCCTATTCAAAAGAGAACCTTATCGGTGGTGTAACAGTAAGTGTGCTCACCCCGAGTGCGGTAGATCGTGGGTTTGATCCCTCCTCCGGTCAAACCAAAGACTATGAAATTGGTATTTGTTACATTGTACTTCTAAGCACGCAGCATTAAGGAGTCCAACAAAGACTGGTTGGCTCAGAATCAGCATAATGTGTCTGAGTGGAGCGACATGTCTACCTGCAGACTGCTATTTCAGTGAGCTAGCGCTATAAAAATCCAACTCAGCGTGTTGGTCTAGAACAAAGTGGACCTCATCATCATCTCTTTGAAAATTAATTTGTTCTTGCCATGATATAGTTGAAAAATTGCTGAGTTGGCCTTATGCAACAATTACTCACTCACTCTATTCAAAAGACTTTAAATAATTGTTTATTACATACCATGCACTATTCCATTAGCAACTAACATATTATAGTACAACTATTTATGTTAAAGAACAGTTTTTACAAAAACAAATTGATTGATTGATTTTTTGGTGTTTAATGCCACTTTCAGCAATATTCAGCTATATCATGGCCACTTTCAGATATATTCAGCTATATCATGGCGACCATGATATAGCTGAATATTGCTGAAAGTGGCATTAAACACTCAATAGAATTCAATATACCTATAGACAAGGAATGTGGTTCTAGAATCGAATCTAAAATCGATTTTTGAAACATTGTTAACATCGCTGGGATTTTCTTTACGACACACTTCTGCTAAAGACTGAAAAATTCTAGATAAATCATTATCATAATCAATTTTGTAACCCATGTACCAACTGTAACAGATCACCTTTGGCATTTATGTTTAGCACATTATTTATGCTTTATGCTGGCATTGCAAATTGTTTCTTGTTTTGTAGGAAGGGTACACATGTTCATTTACTTACCAAGCAGAAGGAGGCACAGATGAAGTGAGTAAATAATTATTAATAACAATAAGTTTTAATTCACTTCTGCTGATTTTTACCGGACAATAAAAATGCACATCCTCGCCCCGAGGATGGGATGACCATGCATGATGCCACATATATGGAGAATGCCATCCTTCTTCCACTTTAAGAATACTTGAGAAACTCCTAATGAGTAATTGGAATTTGATGGTTGGGTTGTGGTATTTAACACAACTTTAAAAAAATGATTTGGCTATATTGTGGCAATCAGTATTATAGATTTGGTTGGTTTATGGTGTTTAACCCCACTTTCAACAATATTTTAGTTATATTGTGGTGGTCAGTTTTAGTGGTGAAGAAAACTGGGGTACCCAGGAGAAAACCACAGAACTATTGCAAATCACTGACAAATTTTATCACATAATGTTGTATCAAGTACACCTCCCCTGGGAAGGATGCGCACTCACAACGTTAGTGGTGATAGGCACTGATTGCATAGTTAGTCATAAATCCAACTACCATACGATCATGACCATGACAGCCCCTTCAGTATTATAGACGGAGAAAACCAGAGCACTGACATACTTTATCACTTAAAATTGTAATTAGTACACCTTTCCGCAGGTGACAAATCACAATCATAATTTTAAGTAGTGATGGATAGGTGTAACTCCAACAACCATAGGAACATAGCAGCAATGTCTCCTGAATAGGGTACCTAAATTATAAAATGTATTGCATCTAGTGCATCTAACATGTGTCTATTATGAAAAACTATTTTTATTTTATTGAATATAATCCATTGTTTACAGGAATGGCTGATGAAATTGGCTGTAGATGAAACTAAAACACAGTTTTCCTGTTCAGTGGAAAGAGAAAGTGGAATGTCATATTTATTTTTTGAAAGTTTTCAAATGGCTGTGACGGGAGGAAATGTTGTAGAAGGAACAGTACTGGTATGATTGACAAATTTTGACTTATAAAGTACTCTATACGTGAATATAATACCATTAATAATGATTTATCTGTCACAAATTTTTATTTATGCAATGTATATGTTATACTCCAATAAATTTCTAAAGTTTGTCAGTCACTTGCAGCAGTTCAGTGGTTTTCTCCGGGTACTTCATTTTTCCCCACCAATATAATTGACCGAAATATTGTTGAAAGTGGCATTAAACACCATAACCCTAACCCAATAAATTCCATTTGTTTATAATATTATAGATTGAATGATCAATTCATAGTAAAGGCCAGTTTGACCAGTAAGTTCAACAAATATATTTTAAGAGAACGATTCACTTCTAAGAGAGTCATTTCTTTTTTGTGTCAACATGTCAACATTATAAACTGTTATTAATCTGCTATTATCAACAATTGGCTATTTTTAGGCTGTTTTACTCGTGTTAACTGTCAGGAAATCATAGAACACTTTTTATTGGCTCATCTCACCAAAGGCCCAGTTAGCTTTTTGTATCACTTACAGCACGAAAATCATACGTGTATAATGTAAGACATAATTTTTTCCGGTTGAAAATTTATCCAGTGGAAAGAATTTAATATTAAATTTTATGTTACGGTAAATATTATTATAATAAAATACTTTCCATTCCTATAAAAAAGTATCCTAGTGTACAATAAACAGGTACAATGGGTGCATTTTTTTCTAACCAAATATTATATCCCACGCTGATTGTTAAATCATGAGAGCATCAGTAATATTAGTTTCTAACCAAAATTTGGCAAACGTTGTGTGTCGTTTGTTAAACGCTGCAAAAGTAGAAACAAATACATCGTTTAATCAGAGTTTACTGACCCTGTTTGACCTGATAATATGTACATTGTATACACATGTTGTTGGTAAATAAACTCATCTCTTCTTTTGTTAGATTCCATCTTTGTTTTGGCAGGAAAATTCCACATGTCTAATTGATTCAGTGTTGAGATTAGAAACAAATGCAACAAACGATAAACGACAAACTGTAGACGCACATTTAGCGATTGCATAGTTTGTCAAAGTTTGTGCAAACTTTACAAACGTATGTTAGAAAAAAAATGCTCTCAACTCGTACGCGAGTAGTCGTTTGTATCGTTTGTGTTAGAAAAAAATGCACCCTAAGGTATGTAATATTATGTCCGATGCTGATTATTAAATCACGAGAAGCATCTATAATATTATTTCCGACGCTCACTGATAAATACTTTTTTAAATAAATGTTTTTACTATTTCGTACTGTATATTTCAATTTCAGTGAGTTAAACATGCAACGTCAGATTCCGGTACCCAAATTGTGCACATTATATTTGATTTACTGTTTACGAATATGAAAAGATATAATCTTCAATTTTGCGATATGATTAATTGTGTTAGTACAAACGTGAATTGTAAAAACAATTTTGAGACATTGATGAACCTTCTTTTGCAATATACGACAGCTTAGATTTGTAAAAAAAACTGCTACAAACTGCATGATTTGTATAGTTTTTATGCGAGTTTCCGATGTGACATATACATCTGGTATATACTCGAGACAAAAAAGGGATGGAGAAAATTAATTATGCCGGAATTGCGGTCTATAAAAATACTTTAAATAAATAATCTGAATTATTGCAATTATATAGTCTCTATACAATATTGTCTCTCTGTCGTATCTGCTGTACATTGACTTTAATGTCTATATCCAAGTTGTAGGCATGGTTAACGGGGGAAAAAATCACTGGAATAAGTCACAAAATCAACAGGATTTGATTGATTCACTATCAACAATATTTCAGCTATATCATGGCGACCAGTTTTAGTGGTGGAGGAAGCCAGAGTACCCGGAGAGAACCACCTACCACGGGCAAGCAACTGGCAGACTTTATCACTTGCGGCTGCGAGTCGAGTGCACCTTTTTTGTAATTTACAAAGCCGGGCGCGAACCCACGCACGCCGTATTGGTTATAGGCTTGTATGAGTTGTTAGATCCAACGACCTAACTCATTGAGCCACCCGGCACCCATGCCCCCAAGATCAACAAGAAAAAATCGCATGAAAAGTGTCAAAAGAAAAAGAAAGAAATATTTAATTCAGTATCGTGACATTACTATTTAATGTATGCTTAAAGTTTTACTGTGTTTCGACTGACGGACAAACGACCATTGTTTTGTGCTTTGGTTTTGAATACATTTATGTGTATACGTTTCATCAATAATAAATAAAACTATTTTTTTTACTTTAAATAATTGTTTCACGCGGACTACGACAGATATCCCGTGCCTTGTGCAGGATGTCTTAGTTGATTAACTTTTTTATTTCTTAAACTTTAAATAATTATTTCACGTGGACTACGACAGGTATCCCGTACCTTGTGCAAGATGTCTTAGTAGGTTAACATTTTTATTTCTTAAACTTTAAATAATTGTTTCATGTGGACTACAACAGGTATCGCGTGCCTTGTGCAGGATGTCTTAGTTGATTAACTTTTTTATTTCTTAAACTTTAAATAATTATTTCACGTGGACTACGACAGGTATCCCGTGCCTTGTGCAAGATGTCTTAGTAGGTTAACTTTTTTATTTCTTAAACTTTAAATAATTGTTTCATGCAGACTACAACAGGTATCCTGTGCCTTGTGCAGGATGTCTTAGTTGATTAACTTTTTTATTTCTTAAACTTTTAAATAATTGTTTCACGCGGACTACGACAGGTATCCCGTGCCTCGTGCAGGATGTCTTAGTAGGTTAACTTTTTTTCTTAAACTTTAAGTAATTGTTTCACGTGGACTACGACAGGTATCCCGTGCCTTGTGCAGGATATCTTAGTAGTATTTAACAAACTTGCCGAAAAGAAGGGAAACTATAATTTATGACGAAATGGCTTCTTGTGAAATGGCTTCTTGTGGGACCATGGAGTAAAAAAATGATTGGCCAAGTAATTAGACATGTATTCAATATAGAATATTGAGTAAAAAGCATGATTGGGCAAATAATTAGACACACATGCAACATGTATAGAACACTTATCTGAATAGTTTTTGATTGATCTTAATTGACTTTGATTACAATTAGCTATCACCCACTTTGAAGCCACAAATCAACTCAACTACACCAGTTCAGAAGCCACAAATTAACTCGGGATACCAAGCTGGCATTCAAAAGTTCAAGTTTATTTTAATTAAATAATAATACAATCCAAGCGTATAAATGGTAATGATACGTTTGCACATTGTTTTCTTAACATAATAGATTAAAACAAAAGCAAATATCAGAATTAAAGAACGAAAATATGATGACAGCTTGCACACCTGAAAAAGAAAATAATTATGAATGAATCACTCATATTATCAAAATGACAGTTATACAAATCTCAAGAACATACAAAATGTACAAATAAAGGTTAATATCCCATTTCTTTATTTCGCGTTTTTTTTCAAATTTCACCGACATTTTCGTGATTTCACCGACGTCGGCCCACAGTGATTTCTTGCTAAATCGCACTGTTCGTGCTGTAGCATCCATCCATCGTCGGAAAGTTTTACTAAAGAACTACTCAACCAAATGGAACCAAACTTGGCAGAGAATAATCATTGGAAAGAGGAGATGCAGATTTGTTCAAGCAAAGTTAGGTGTAGTAATGTTTGTCAATGACTTGTGGCAGGTCGGAGGTTTTCTCTGAGTCCTCTTTGTTTTCTCCACCAATATAAATGACCAGTTCACCATGAAATATTGTTGAAAGTGAACTTTATGGTATAAGCCTAGCCCTTATATTCCAACCAATAGAGTTAACCCCTAGAATTGTATTACCTTTTACTACAGTCTGCAATATTAATAGTGTATAACATTTTGTGTATTTTAGGGACCACAAGGAAAACCATTGGGTGTAGAAGAATACACAGTAAATAGAGGAGAAAAAACAGGTAGGTATTAGTTCAATTAAGATGAAATTTTCCCATCATTTGGTGTCCGTTGTCTGTTAACATGTCACATTTTAATCTTTTGCTCAAGTACCACTGGAACAAAATTTTATTATGATACATCCTTATAAGGTCCACTTCTAAAATCATGTGCAATGACCTAATACCCATCAAGGTTTCTGATTTATTAAACACTGAGAATCTTCCCCATAACCACTTATAGTCCCTGTGCTGTCCCCTTTCAATGTTGTGTTTGTTGAATACGTCCACTGAGCAAAATGGTCACCATTGCTGTTTATGCAAATTAGCAGGGTTTTCTTCAAAATATTTAAACAAAAATAATTTTCTTCATATTTACTGGCCAAAAGTGAATGTAATTTGGTACAATAAGTCCTTGGATTGTCCCTTTTGAAAAATTATGTCGATCTCATGGTCTGTCCAGAACAGGCTGCTATAGTTTGTATATGATGTTTATTATGATACAGTAATGTGTTAGAGTTATCTTTCTTTGATTGCTTGTCAGTATCAGATCTAGAGGTTGATCTATTTATATTAACAATATACTTATATAGAAACAAAAATATATGTAATAAATGTAAATATATTAAATTTGTACTTTTTCAGTAAACAGTGTTAATGGAAAGTTCCAATCACAGTTAGATAAAGTAGAACTGGTAGTACATAAACCAAGAGAAGAGTTATAGATCTACTAAAGTTATACAAATCTATGCATTCTAAAGGGGGTATATTTACTGTGTAATATTAGGGGGTGGGGAGGTTATATTTACTGTATAATATTAATGTTAATTTTATATTGTCGGTACAAGGTGATATAATAATGCTATTTTTTTTTTGTAAAACATTAAAAACATGGACTATATAAATATCTTTTTCATACAGTTACTATTGTATATTTCCACCAATTAATTATGAATTGCTCTGAAACCATACTACATGTAAATCTTCACACCATTGATAAATTCTACGTGTAAATCTTCACACCATTGATAAATTAAATTCTTGGTACAAATTAAAACAAACAGCTGCAGTTTCATTAACAAGGCAAATTAAGACAAATTTGAATGGAAAAGAAATCATTGTTTGAGAAAGAGAAATCCTTGATATGTAAACAAATAGTTTATTAGGCTGTAATCAGTTATTTCAAATAATTTATGAATGAATGAAACAATGTGTATATCTGGACAGAAATGGTGTTTTCATTATCTAGATCACTTTTCCATATTTTCATGATCTTAAACACTTCCATATTTGTTGACTATTTACTTTATCAAATATTAACGCTGTAAATTTTTTGCATCACAGTAAAATCTTGATTTTATGTTGTCGTATTCCAGTTATGACTACCCTCAGATTGAAATTTTTCATATTTTCTCACCAGTTATATTTGAAGCTTCTTTTTATGAATTACATTGTGGTAAATTAAAAAAAAACCTATAAAAAGTGAAAGGTTTAAGCATGTTACAAATTGTTTTCACCACAATATAGCTGAAATGTTGCAATAGTTGATGTTATACACCAGTCAATCAATACTGACACCAATATTCCTATCTCTCAGTGAAACAATCTTATTTTTGCTTTGTTTTTCCCAATTACAACAAATGTAATGGTACTTTAGTATACAACAATAAATGTTATCGTCAATTCATTTTAATATATGAAGTGTCAACCCTGGTTTAAATATGTGGTTTCTTTTCTGCTTTTTCAAATGTATGTTTATGATATATATGTATGTATGAAGAATTTGAACATAACTAAAGATAAGATTCATCTCCCATACATTTGATCTTCATTTTCATGTCTGTTTATATATCAATGATGTTAAAAATATCAATCACGCCATCATTGGATGTGTATAGTACACTTATGTATTACACACACACACCCGATGTTTCAATTTCTGATTATAAAAAGATGTAATGTGAAAGTACTAATATTCATGAGCACCAATTTTCGTAGTTTTTATAAAATCCATTGATCTGTTGATTCTTGAAATTGTGGTTTAAAAAACTGAAGAAAACAATTCAATGGAAAAGTTGTATTTCTTTGGATTTTAATTTTTGTGGTTTTAGTGAAAGATGAAATCCACGAGTATTTAAAACCTCGTGAATAATAATACTTTCCCGGTATACAAAATTGTTTTTCTTTTTGCAATACTCACTAAGGTTGGTAAAAAAAAGAATCTTCTGAATAACAAAGTGAGTAATAAACAGAACAAATTACAATATCCCCATATCATTTTGTGTTTACCATTGAATGAATGCTTTTGGAGAATAAAAATGATTGTAATTGTACTATTTATAGTTTGTTACTTTTTAAGGCAACCTGTTTATGTTTAATGGCTTTTTCAACAATATTTCAGTTATATCTTGGCTGTCAGTTTTATTGGTGGAGAAAACCGCCAACCTGCTGTAAGTTACAGACATACTTTATCACATAGTGTTGTATTGAGCACTGTTTTTGTCATTTTACCTTTGATTATAGTAAAATTCACACATAAAGATATCAATGTAAACGAACACTCGATAAGAAAATTACTCATACTAGTACATCTTTTGATAATGAATTTGTAAGTTTTCTGCCATTGTGACGATTCATGAGTAACCCATATCTGTTTACACTCATTCTGTCTCCAACATCTGCACATTAATTTATATAAAAGCAATTTTTTCAGTTTTTTCCCCCATAACTCATCTGTATTTGGTTGTTTTTCTAACAACAACATAGGCTCACCATATTGGGTCCACACGTTGAACATGGAGGGTACATGTCGGCCAGACATTTATTACCTGACCTTTACCTGATTTTCATGCTCTGCTGACTTTGTTAAATTGTTATTAGATCAGTTTCTCCATTACCATATACATGTACATGTAGGTTCACCATACTTGGTTGACAATTATATGTCAGCCAGATATAATATATTTGTCACCTGACCTTCAGCTTATTTTAATGGTCTACTGACTTAAATTTATGTTGTATTTTTGTGATTACTCATTGGTCAGTTTCTCCTTATTGCATACAACCTAGGTCGTGAGACATATATCCATGTTTACACTTGTTGGTTTCTGTATATGATCTCTAATCCAACTGATTATTGCATCAGTTTAGAATGTTAAAAGTAGCTCCAAATGGATAATATACAAGTCAAGTTTGTTCTCTCAATTACATTTCAAAAGACACCAATGAATCTAACATCTCTGGTGAGCGACTACATAAAAAAATAAAGCAAAACCAAATCACTACACAGAAACTAAAGATTGAGCAACATGCATGAACCTCACTAAAAGGCAGGTGCGAACTCAGATGGTTGCTGCGGAAAGAGTACATAAGCATTTCCTGTTCCACTTGCCAGGCACCAGTCTTGTTACTGTTAAATGACACAATATCATGTTACATGGAAATCGTCTTGGACACAAATAACATAGATAAAGCACAACTTTCTACAAAAAAACAAGAGTAAAGACAAACATGACATTGTATTTATGTGAAAATCGTAGCAGCACAGAGCACAACAGGTAACTTATAGCACAGACATATAATTGGATGACATGAATTAATGGCACAAATCTCCAAAAACTGATGATGAATTCGTGTGATCCGGAAGTGTAGCAGCCCCTACTCCACTAGTAACTGACAAAAAACCTAATGTGGTTTGAAAGAACTCCTAATTACCGGTATGCCACTACAGCAGACCGTGGATTTATATACATCTGCTTCATTCCATTTAATCATTTTCTATTTTAAGTAATGGTAGCTATAAATCTTGGATGCATTGGGTGCACCTGGGAACCACCCAATGACCATTCATGCCATGGTTGGTTCATATTGTCCTAGAGATTTCCAGATAGACGATATAAAAAGTTAATAATGGCCATGACTCCAAGTTATTGCCAAATGTCACTCGAACTTTAGTCAGAATTATAGGATTCGTGGGGAGTGAACCAATGGGAAAAAACATAACTTTTCTTTTAATCTATTCGTCAATAGTATCCTTGTCTTCTCTTTTCACATGTTGCTCATATCCATTGATTGGGATCATTCTCGACAGATTCATAAGAAAATGTGTTTCTGATTCGTGGATTTATTCTAATTTGATGTTGTTATGTTCACCAGTTATAATGTGATGGGAGTCGTCGTCGTGATCGTATGGTAGTTTGATTTACAACTCCATTTTGTACCTATGCCAATCACCACTAACGTAGAGTTCGAATCCCGATCATGGCGAGGTTTACTCAATTCCATATTATGTGATAAACTTGGAAGTGGCTCGTGGCAGGTCTATGGTTGTCTCCGGTTTCTTCCACCAATAAAACTGACCGCCACGATATAACTGAAATATTGTTGAAAGTGGCGTTAAAGACCATAACCTTATAATGTGAGGGCTCGGGTGGCTCAATGAGGAATCCTAAACATTTCGGTACTGACTTGGACATCTCGGTACTCGGTACTGGACAGCTCGGGACTTAGATGAGACAATATTCGCATAGTGCTTTTTCTATATTTTTCAAAGTTTTCTATTAAAATTAAAGCAAATAAATAACCGAAAAAAAAAACGAAATACAAAAATATACCAAACCTGAAAAAAATAACGATTTGTTTCCGCTTGCTCGAGCGACTCTATAAGTTAAAAATGAATTCATGACCTTAATTTTTGTGTCATTTCTTAAATAAAATTCAGCTTGTATCGTCTTTTGAAGTCGATCAAAAGATTAAAGCATTGATCTATGATTAAAGAAATTAAATTTGGTAATTAAAGCTATCTAATTAAAACAGTTATGTAATCAAAACAGAAATGAAAATCGTCATCCTGTTAAATTTATCTGTGATTTATTGATAAAGAGATATAGTTATCAAAACAAGTTATTTACAAATATTAATGAATTGCCTCTTTGATGTCCATTTAATTAAAGTTGTTTAAAAAAGCACATACAAATTTGTATAAACAACGTCTACATGTAAACACTTTTTTAACAGTTTTTAAATTCAATCAAATTATTTTTATTATTCAGTACCGAAATTTCCAGTACCGAGTACCGAGATGTCGCATATGTTCAGTACCGAGATGTCCAGGTCCCGAGATGTCCTGATACCCTCAATGAGTTACAATGTAGGTAGTTGGATTACCGTTACTAAAAACTCATACAAGCCTATCACCAATACGGCGTGGGTTCGCGCCCAGCTTTGTCAATCATAGAAAGGGTGCACTCGACTATCAGCCGCAAGTGATAAAGTTTACCAGTTGCTTGCCCATGGTCGGTGGTTCTCTCCGGGTACTCCAGCTTCTTCCACCAATAAAACTGGTCGCCTTGATATAGCTGAAATATTGCTAAAGTGGCGTTAAACACCAAAAATAAAAAATCGATCAACCTATAATGTGATCAACCAAATTTATTTGAATTTTTTACTGGTGCAAGTGTAATCAGGATGAATGTTGTGAAGCTGTAACTGGCGTTTGTAGTTGAAAAATAGTTCGAAGAGTCAAAAAGCACAGTATAGGAACGTGTACACCTGAAATCTCTTATTGACGTGCTCATTTGTAAACTGCATTCCGTTTTCGGTGGAATTCGACATCTTGCACTTTCACGGCAGGTAAGTTTTTCTATGTTTTCATAAATTCTAATAACCTGTATGTCCAAAAACTTGACAGAATGTGTATGATTGATTGATACAAGGACTGCATCTTTGTTTTTTGTTTTTTAATGTATTAGCCCTATAGCGTCATATTTATCATTTTAACAGGTTCTTTTGAGCAAGGTTAAAATAAAATTGCCCCGTTTGACCCTTTATCCTTGAACAATATTCCCGATACTTGTGTTGGTAATGTCAATAGATATGGACACAGTTTATGCAAAATTACAGACATGAATACCTCAGCATTGCTAAATAAATAGACATTTTAAAATGCAAATTTAGCACGTCAATCAGGACTGGGTTGCACAAACCTCAATTAAATTTAAGTCTCAATTAAACCTTAAATGTAAATTAAATTCACGTACATTTCAAGTACATTTAAGTGTCAATTAAGTTTTAATTGACGTATAAATTTAATTTAGGGTTGTGCAACCCAGTCCAGGTTAATTACAGACAATTTTCAAACGCGACGTCAAACAGACTTACACAGTTGTACAGCAAATAGCCGACAGCACATTAATTTGTTCAATCCATTTTTTTAGTAGGAAAAATTATATTTTCTTTATCGCTTCTTTGTAAAAAGAATGCTTCTCACATCCAAAACTATCCGTGCAAATACAGTCTAAATTGGAAGCCATTTAAGCATAAAGAAATGGAATTTTTACCTTTTCTGGTAATAAAAACAAACATTTGATACTCCATTCTGAATTTGTTGCGTTATTTTATCCAAAGAAACTTTAGCGTCCGTTAGAGTAATGAATCATGTACATTCTATAACTTTTAACGATAATAAATTCCGAAAAACTTGCCTGCTTTGAAAGCGTTGGCAGTCGATTTCCACCGAAACTGTAATGTAGTTCACAGAAGACCACGTCAATAAGAGATTTCAGTCGTACATGTTCCTATACTATGAAAAGGGTAATCAGAAGCCGTAAATCGAAGGACAGACAATACAGTGACCAAAAGACAGACAATACAGTGGCCAAAAGACAGACAATACAGTGGCCAAAAGACAGACAATACAGTGGCCAAAAGACAGACAATACAGTGGCCAAAAAACAGACAATACAGTGGCCAAAAGACAGACAATACAGTGGCCAAAAGTAAAAAGGGGAAAGGACAAACAACGGTGTACAAAATACTACGCAAAAATCTAAAGATCGAGCAACACGAACCCCACTAGAAACCGTGAATGAACCTAGGTGCTCCAAAATGGTAAGCAGTTTCTGCTACACATGTGGCACCCGTCGTGTTGCTCATGTTACAACCCCGGTGGCAATTTATGAACGGTGAAAAGACCGGATTGTGAAAATCTTGGTAGTAGTATACATTTGTACGTATCAGTACTGTACGTATACGAGACTGAAACAGACTGAATGGGGGTGAATTTTAGATATTACATTGTATTGAATTTTGAGGAAGGATATTGTCTAGGTTAATTGCATCGATATTTTTGTTGGCAAACGAAAGTTTAAGAAAGGAATGTTTATCTTTGTCATATTTCTGAATGCCACTGCTTAACGGGTCCTTATTGCCAACATGTTTGAAAAGTCTGTGATTGACAATTTCCACGACAATTGAACGAAAGGTTGTGTTGATTTGATCATGATTAGAAGATCATTTAGTGAAACGTCGTGGAGTGTAGGTGGTGAATAATGACATGACTTCTACATCGGGAAGCGGAGTTACTGAGTATAAATATCAATTACAGCCACGGACTGCCAATTCCATCAATTTTGCTGTTACAACCATATGGTCTTGCTGTTTCAATTTTTCTTTAGTCAAATGACTTCCCTTTTATTTACGTTAGTTACATGTAGGATTGTTAGACCTATTGTGCATTTTATTCAATGACGCCAACTGTCTTTGTAATTGAAATGCTGACAAATAATATCATTAACCATGCTTTCGATATCTGATATATGACCACACATCCGTTTGTGTCGTTTACCTTTCAGTTCGCCGATCTATTCCAACCCACAAAGGTTACACTAAAATAAACGGTAAACAATATTAGCTGATTTACAATTCAGATCATCTCAACTCCTTGTAAAGTAAGATTGTTTGGTTAAATACTACTGGTGAAGTGAGCATATGTGATCAGAATTTCACTGGTTTTATAGTTCTTAGTTTTGCATTTAGAAATAATACAATTGTAAATGTTGTTCATATAGCTGTATATATATATGTCCAGCGTCCGATTGAAATCCAAAATATCAAGTAGCCAGATAAAACACAAACGTATAGTACAGTTACAGTTGATACATTGTACATAGAACATAGTCATACATGTATTTATATGTTATGGATTAGATCTGTCATCTTCCTTGTCGTAACACGTAGTAAATGTAATGTACAGTTGTTTATGGTGTTTAACACCACTTTTAACAACATTTCAGTTATATCATGTAATGTACACAATGGTTTCCATGCAATAACCGTTATTCTTGATGAATAAATCCTTTAGAAATTTTAACACAATGATTCATTGCACGCCTGACGGTCTAAAGATTGGTATTGATTGTTGGAATTATACCAGTTCCCAAAAGGAGAGACCAAGAAAGGACATTGTCTGTTTTATTAGAAGCCTTTATTGTACGTCTGTTTTTAATGAGTTTCAAAAAAGTGCGAAATTGCAATGTTTGAACTTTCCTATTGCATTCAACTGTAAGGCGTTTATTTTCTACAATGTTAGGGGTGATTGGCACTGATTTCATAGGTAGTTATAAATCCAACAACCATACGACCACGACCACCGCGTCCCCTTGTCTGTTTTGCTTGTAGCCTTTATTGTCTGTTTGTTAGTGAGTTTCCAAAAAGGAGACCAAAGTGGGAAATTGCAATGTTTGAACTTTCATATATTTCATTCAATTGTAAAGCATTTATTTTCCGAAATTTTCTTCTTTGTGCATTATGTATGAGACGATAAACTAAAAAAAAGCTATTTTTTCGGAAAGGGGATAAAAGGAGCCCAAATTCCGAAATCAAATTTGCATGTTTGGAGGGATTTTCAATATATATTTTTTATTAGGGTCAGTCTTGGTCGTGATCGTATGGTAGTTGCATTTACAGCTATCTGTACATTTGCATATCACCTCTAAAGTAGAGAGTTCGAACTCGCGGATAGCGCGATGTACTCGATGCAACATTGCGTGATAAAGTTTGTCAGTGACTTGTGGCAGGTCAGTATTCCGGTTTCCACCACCAATAAAACTTACCACCATGATATAACTGAAATATTGTTGAAAGTGGTGTTAAACACCATAGCCCTAACCCACAAAAGTTACAATGTTTATTAATAACAAGGACACATAAAGAAAATCGATAAGTTTTATAACTGGATTATCAGTTCCATAAAGGTAAGATCTCTTAAAATTAAGTTACTAAATATATTATCAAAAGTTATGTTATGTATAAAGTTATTTATTAAGAGTTTTTCTTTTAAGGTTCATTATTATAACGCATGCTAGACTCAAAGGGTGCACTCGATATGCCAATCTATTTTTATCAAAATTTCTTAGACTTAGTGTCCTTCGATATTTTATTTGAAAGCAAAAATGAACCAAAGACTAGAAGAGTTACTTGATATTTATATAAGATGCTGTTTTCGCATAGACATCACACTAATAATGGGTTGTAGAGTTTCCGGTTTTTCATGATGCCGTCGTGGCCTTGATCGTATGGTAGTTGTATTTATAACTACATATGCAATCAGTGCCTATCACCATTGATGTTGTGAGTTCGAATCTCGATCAGGGCGATGCGTACAACATTATGTGATAAAGTTGGTCAGTGACTTGCGACAGGTCGGTGCTTTTCTCCGGGTCCCCCGGTTTCCTCCACCAATAAAACTGGCAGGTCCGCCATGATATAACTGAAATATTGTTGAAAGTGGCGTTAAACACCATCAAACAAACAAACAAACAAACACGATGCAACATCATTTCTGTTTTATAGAATTCAGATCTTTTGTTTTAAGTTAAAAGTTGTAAAACTAAATAGCACAGCATGATGTTTATAGTGAAGGCTAGGCACTCTCACCATATAGTACATAGCACTATTTTATTAATTAGGAAATGTAGAAAAGGTACCTCTGAACTTGAAAACATTGTAAATATGACGTACATTTGGCAACCTTTCCGTCTTCTGATTCAATTGTGAGGCATTACAATACAAATTATGAATATGTAAACAGTGGGAGTTCTTACCTTTGATCATACACTATTTGAATATTGCAATAATCAAAATGCATAGCAAATTAAGCAAAAATTACAAATTCCATAAAAAATCATTACAATTCTGTCCAAGACGACATTGGCGAATGGCAATTCTGCAAATTTGTTTTATATTTCTTTCTTTTAATGTTATACAAAGCATCCCCATGTAAAATATTTAGAATATGTGCTGTTGTATTTTTACATTTTGTACTCATTTAAAATAAATATATGTTTTTCCTTTTATCATATTGCAAGTCGAACACACCCTTAGTAAGTGTATAATGAACCTTAACTGAATGTTCTCACACATCATACATGTGTATTACAATATTCCTTTTTTTCACACTAGTTCAGCCACAAACTATTCATCAACAGGTTGCATTCAGAATCAATTCATGGAGGCGCATATATTACGCCCATTGTTGAGTTAGTTCTGAACTTACATGTCAGAAAGTCTAGTTCTATTTCGACTTGTCTACATTCATATGCCAGCTTGTTCACTTGTTATGCAACTTGTCAACTTTTTCATGACATCTTGTGGAGTTGTTTAGTCATCTTGACGACATTTTAAAGTGTACATGAGATGTTTGGGATGTCATGTACACTTTTGTTTGTATATATGCTGATATGTAAACATTCCGAAGTATGCATTCTTAAAATCCATGTGAACATGGATTGTTGGCATATGAAGTCGACTTATTACTTTTAAAACTTATCAGGTATCTTTCTCAAAGTATACTTTATCTGTACTCTATGGAGGTCTAATTGCGGGTGCGATATTTTTTTGCATGGCTTGATAATAAACTATGATTTTATAACTTTAACGATGTAAACAATTTTAATACTATTGTAGAATTTCTAACAATACTACAGACATAGTCCAATCAATTTGTTATTTTTATGCTCCGGATCAAGAAAGTGGAGGGGGTATTTAGATTGACACTTTACTGTCCGTCCGTACGCACACCCAATTTAGTGAAGTTTTTTTGCGGTGAGGTCCATATCCTGAATACTGTAAAGCCATGATATTTTGTTACTGGATAGAATAGATCTTGAATAGAACATGAGGATTCATCAGTAACTAAGTCACCATGACCTACATTTTACACTCTAACGACTTGGTCAAGTTGTTGCGTTTGAACAATGGATAGTTCTTGGTAGTATAACAGGGTTCACTATTTATTATTTTTAGGTAATGAACGTGGTGCATCATTCTCGCACTTGGTTCCATTCAAATAAAGTATAACAATCCTTGAAAACACAAATTCAACACATAAGCATCCATAATTTCGATTAGAAATGTTTACAATATATACACTCCGACAAAAGTTAAGCACCACCCTATATTTTTATCGATATATTTTTTTTTACATCAATACTGTTAAAACAATAAAATAGATATCACCATTTTTCTTACACTTCTTAAAAGACTACACCAAGGGCTCTAAAATTACCAATTTACGAAGTATTTATCATCTTGAAAGACGTGACTATGACGTGGCAAAAATGGGGTTCAAAACAGGCGCTGGAAAAACGTAAAACCAGTTTGTCTTTGATGGAAGTTTTTAACATTGCATTAAAATGCAGAGTCTTCAGATTTTAAGAACTTTTAAATGCATCTATTGTGCGTATGTGTAAGGCATAAAAATCAATAACGAGTATATCCACCGCGTTTATTGTGAAGTTCTGTAACACGCCTCGTCATGCTTCGCACAACACGCCTAAACCGTTCTTGGGGGAACTGTTGCAACTCCTGTAAGATAGTAGTTCTTAATTCGTCAATATTTTGACATTTTGGATTGCGTTGGTTAATTTTTCGGCCAATAAAGTCCCATACATGCTCTATAGGGTTCATGTCTGGCGACATCGCAGGCCATGGAATTTTCTGAACAGCCTCTTGCTGTAAAAAATGTACAATTCGCGCTCTATGTGGCCTAGCGTTGTCGTCCATGAACATTGGTCTGTCAGCCAACGCATGATTGTCGAAATGGGGGACTAAGCGTGGAGCGAGCACATTGTCACGGTATTTTTGGCCTGTCAGATTACCATCAAGAACGTACAAGTCCAACTTACAGTCAAAGGAAAAACAACCCCAGACAGTTACACCCCACCCCCAAAAGCAGTTGTGCCCAAAATGTGGTTGTCCTGAAATGAAGTGTTTCGTTGGCGCCAAACCCATGCACGACGTCGGTAGGGCGTAACAAAAAACGACTTTCATCAGACCAGTGGGCCCGTCTCCATGTGCGAATAGTCCACCCCAAATGATCATGTGAACAGTCAAATCGAGCATGGCGATGACGTAATGTCAACTGTGGACGTTTTATGGGTCGTCGCGCTCGCATTCCCTGATGGTGGAGGTGTCTGATTACAGTGCGTGTGCTAATGTGGCCTCCAGACGCTAAATTACCACGAAGGGAGAAAGAAGGGGATAGGTTCATGGGGCTGGTAAAGGGAAAAAGGGAGGAAAAGTGGAAGAGCTGGAGTTGGGGAAAAGGGGAGGATAATGGTTGAGGATTGGAAAAGGGGAAGGTTTAAGAGTGGGAGAAGGGTTATGATTTAAGAAATAATTTATGGAAGCCATATGTATATATTGTTTTTACCACGGGCAGGCCCTTTATGTCACGAAGTTTTACCCCGAGCGTTAGCGAAGGGTAAAAAGCTGACATAAAGGGCCTACTCGTGGTCACACATATGACTTCCATGAATTATTTCGATTCTAATATGTAAAAATTCATATCGCGGCTAATTTTTAATTCATGAGTTCATGAATATTCATGAGACTATTGTCACGTGACTTAATTTTTGAAAATATATTCATTACAAAAATGTGCTTGTATCCCCTTTAGGCACCTCAAATTCCTTTTTGATCACGTGATTAGTTATTTTTATTCCAACCGGTGTCAAGATGCAGACAGAATTCTGTATGGAATATATATTTTTCCAGTAAGTTTTACATACCTCAAGGGACCCTAGACATATATTCGTCGTCAGAACATCAAACTCATTGAAATTTAAAACTGCTGGGAACCTTTGTTCTTTATTTATGGCAATTTTTGCATGTTTTGCCCGGATATTTAAGACCGGAAGTTTTATAATTTACATCGCATCAACAGTAACAGTTGTTTATTGTGTCTCTTTCAACGTTTTCTCTGGTGATTTTTTACTGTTTGCATAGATTTTGAAAGAATAGTATTCATTTTTCTGATATCACTCAGGAACCACTGTTTTATATGAAGTGAAATTTGGGAATTGAACTGAAAACGGTGTCGGGGTAAATGTTCGCACATCGCAAATTGACCAGGAACTCTATTATTTCTAAAATAGCAATTTTTAGTGCCATTGAAATTGACCAGCGCATCGACGCCATTTAAAAAAAATGGCGACGTATGCAAATGAGGAAAACGGCCTGATTTTGCCATATGTGGTAAAATATCGTTATAAATTGTCGATGACGTCATAAATTACAATGGGTGTAGGTATATTTTAATTTTACCACGGGTTTGGACTCAAAGCGTTTGAAGGACGTCATATTAGAATTATAAGTATTTTCGATAAAATCTGTCTCTTTTACATATCTCCTTCCGAATATTTGAATCGAAACAAATTGTGTCATTACATCTTATAATAACATCTCGTCTAAGAATACATTCTTCTGCCACAAAAACAAATGCAGGCTTTGTCAATACCAGGTTCTCTCTTTTTTTTCTTTTTTCTTTTTTTTTGTAAGGAATATAAGTATCTTAAAAGTTCAGAATTACCACATAGAAGTAGGCCTACTCATCATGATCACTATAAAAGTAACAAAAACGTAGATTTCGAGTTTAGAGTGCACGACGAGTTTCTAGAATAACATTCATCAGGTACGCTAAAAATCGAAAGATAATTTAAAGTTTTTGGAGCAATAAAACCAAAAGAGCATAAACAAGATACCCAAAATGGGCTATGGTCAACTATGCCCGAGGGAGGAGAACGTATACTTAGTTTTATTAACCACTAAGGGCTCCGGGTAGCTCTAGTCTATGAGTTTAGGTAGTTGGATTACCTAACAACTCATACAAGCCTAACGGCGTGGGTTCGCGCCCGGCTTTGTAAATTACAAAAAAGGTGCACTCGACTCGCAGTCGCAAGTGATAAAGTTTACCAGTTGCTTGCAAAAAGTCGATGGTTCTCTCCGGGTACTCTGGTTTCCTCCACCACTAAAACTGGTCGCCATGATATAGCTGAAATATTGCTGAAAGTGGCGTTAAACACAAAATAATAAATCAATCAATCAATATTAATCATTA
Source organism: Gigantidas platifrons (assembly GCA_002080005.1). Taxonomy (NCBI): domain Eukaryota; kingdom Metazoa; phylum Mollusca; class Bivalvia; order Mytilida; family Modiolidae; genus Gigantidas; species Gigantidas platifrons. Next base: position 180,134 of record MJUT01034350.1, read on the forward strand.
CATAATCTAGGAACTGTAAATTTCAGTCAATAAATATATAGGCCTATTGTATGAAGAAACCAAAGGGGTAAATCAGAATCCGTATATCGAAGAAGAACAGACAACACAATGAAAAGAAAAATTACAAAAGGACAAGTTTACAACGATCANGAATGTGTGATTTATTAATATTTTTTTCAAGCCTGAAACAGAACTGGTAGTGGCTTGGCTACGTTGGTCGTTACATCCCTTGTTAGTATATAGGGTATATAGGCCGCGTGACCTCTATGAAAGCGATTCAAGCCCCTGTGACAACGATCAACAAAAAATACATATAAAACTATCGATATGCCTACATGATCCTACACTATCTTGTATCTTGTTAATGTATCTTGTTAGAGTCCACATACTGAATTGATTTCGTGAATAAAATCTGATAGGGGTAATAACCAGAACACTAAACGGCACTATTTTCCGATGCAGTTTAAAATGTTCCTTAGTTCTCAACCGTCCAGGAAAAGTTAAACAAGGGATTCTTAGTATTTCTTTTAGCCCCTAGTCAAATGCCGTGTTATAATGAAGTCATTTTAATGGCTGTCTAAAAAACTCTTCATGGCATAACATAACGTAAGATGTGATCAGAACAGACAAAAACACGTGCCAATATTAATTAATAAGTCCGTAATGTACATGTTGAAGCATACACTATTGATGCCTTCTGTCTAAAAGTTGATAAAACCAAGACATGACAAACATATGCACTCTTTTACTAAAAGTTTTAGTTTTATATTTCACCTTTTCCGTCCATGAAGTGACCGTGACGTGTGCATTGCTTACGTTTTTTGACTGAAGTCCGAACATGATTAGTAGGAGTGTGGGGTCAATATTGAGAGAGTGACAGAAAATTTGTCGATCAGGAGTCGATGTAAATTTTATATGACCAGGAGACGGCAAACCAGGTTTTCTTGTGTAACAACAGTTGGACTGTTATGTTGGACATGTTAACTTATGAAACCATTTATTGGGCAAGATGTCAAATAGTAGGTGATATTGATTTAGAAAAAGGTGTAATTTTGGTAAACGTCCCTATTGCTAATATTATGAGTAAATAAAATATGCTTATCAATTGATTCAGTTGAAACTAGCTAGTGTTTACATTAAGCAGTCCCTTCATTTGACTCCAGGAAATTATGTTGATGATAATAAGATAATTCTGTGGTATACTAGTGCATAAATGTGTGACAGATCCCTCCATTGTTGCAACGAATAATAGGCCTTTGATCCTTTCAGAAAGTTGACCAGTGAGAATTAAAATATTTTGAAATGTAATTATTTGATGTCACAGAGCACTACTGTTTGTCTGATTCCAAAACTGTCTGGTTGCCAGGTAGTTTTCCTTAAAAAAATTAGGTCTGAGAGTCTTCCAGGATATTTACCAAAATTGGAATTCAAATATTTGTATTCTCATTGTTCCATGTCACAGCTATTGTTCTGGTTAAAGTAAGGTATAGTTGCTAGGTACTTTAAACAAAATTATAGGTATGAAAACTCAGAATATTTACCAAAGTTGGAATTAAAATTGTTTGACACTTATGTCTTGAAGCATATACCCCTCAAATTCAATAAAGCTAACTACAAACAGCAAAAAAAAAGGTCTTGGATAACACACATTTGTATAACAAAAATCAACTCATTTGACCTTGACATCTAAGGTAGATGTCAAGTGACATCATTCTTATACTTCACACTCCATCATGTATTAATACATGAAAATTCAAAATATGAAGGCACTGGGCCTGAAGACAAAAAAAATTATATTCCAAATTATGTGATAAATTGCACCAAAACTTAAAATTCTAACATGGTCATGATTTATGCTATGTCTTGTCAGCTACAATTATTTGAAATCATAGAATTCACACTTTTGATATTTCATAGTAATTAAAATAATTGCATGTACTAATTTCTTCCTGAGATTGAAGTACAGCTTGCTCTCAAAACTTTAACATTAGAGTGCTCTCCCATATTCGAAACATCACCAATCAAATAACTGTATATTTCATTCGGTAAACCTGTTTAATTTAATATTAATCCATTATTATATTTCATTCGGTAAACCTGGTTAATAATATTAATCCACTTGATGTCGAAGTATAATTAAATTTTCCACGAAGTAGGAATATATTCTTGGCATTCTTTTTTATACAAATTAGATTTTGACTGAATGATAACAGTTCTTGCCAGTATCAAGGGTTATCTTTACTTATACTATAATGTTTTTAGGAAAATAAAACCTGTTAAAGTCATAAAAAAAAATCAATGTTTCTTTTTTCTGTAATTTGTATAAAGACCCAAAAAAATCTGTGTTTCCACTAAATCTACTGATACTAATTTATAGTTCCTACCCTAAAGTTGTTATTGTCATTTTTGGACAAGCACTGTTAAAAGTCAAATATTTGTCCTGTAGAAACATAGGTAAAATACTTAGAATAAAAATGTGGTTTTTTTTTGCATATATACTTTTGTACTTAACTGATTGTTTCTAAGAATGCTGGTGTTAAACATCAATGTTAGAGCAGAAACAAAGGTTTTTTTGCCTCACTATTGAATGGCATTTAAAAAAAAATATTTTGATAACAATTTTGAATAAAATTGAGAGATGATGTCATGTAAAACTTTAATATTTGCATGATTGTCCAAAAGTTTGCATGAAAAACATGGATTTTCACATAAACTCAACCTCTGTATATTACACATAATTATAGGGAAAGCAAGAATATCATTTAAGAATTGAAGATTTTAAAAGTTTTCAACCATTATAACTTGGAGTATTTAATCTGTAAACATATTGAAATGAAAAAAAAAATGTAAAGCTTGAAGACTATTTTTAGATCATATTTACTAAATATATAACAATTACTATGATTTTAAGCATTTCAAAATGTCATATATATATATTTAAATACAAAATTGCTTAATAAGTAAATTTTGTGTTTACTGTTATCAGAATTTAGTGAATATTGTAGTACAATAGCTGCTTGAATAAACACCTATAAATGTTTAAACTTTTCAGAGCTTCCTAAATTATCATTTATCTACATTGTATTTTATTTGTTATTACACTGAAATCAAACATTTGACAATTTGAAAAGTTGTTTTACATGTAATTGAAAACCCAAAAAACTTATTTGAAAATATAATGAGACAGTTTTTCTTTACTTTTTAAAATCTTTACCCCTGTAGGTAAAATGAATGGTTATTAATATGCCTTTCAATTTGAAGGACTTTATGGAAAACATGGTCTTTATTGCAATAACTGAAGTGTCATTCTTCAACAGATTCTTAAATACATTTTTTTTGTACACATCAAGATTCAATTAACTATAAAAAGAATATTTTTGTTATTCTTTTCTTGATATTTTATTTTGTATTTTCAGTGATAGTCTCCTGAAAAAAATACCAAATACATGTAACACTTTCCCATGTAACTTTGGTTTAATTTTTTTCAAAACTGTTACACATTGGAGCTTTTTTTTGGTGGTAATTTTTACTTTTGTTATTTTAGAATTATCCCCCTTACTTTGTTTAAAAGAAAATACCTAATTACATGTCATGTCAGACATGTGAAAAGTTTCCTTACATGCAATAAAAAAAACCATTTAAAAATGCAGTTGAAAGTCTGTCTCACATAAGGTTGAATGTGAATTGTGCAACTCCTACATTTTAAGGTGGAATTCCTCAAAACTTTGAATGCTTGATTATTCCCATATGAAAATTTACATCATTACAGTAGTTTGATCATACCTTGTTTGAAGGGTTATCCATTTTGAGTTAGAAAATGATTCTTTACTTTCTTGTTGTAAATGTCTGCAGATACATTCATGCTCAAAGGTAACAATAACATATATGGCTGATTTATTATATACCATGTTTACAAAAGACTGCTCAGACGCGCTAATGTGGGTCACAGGTCACTGTGAGTAGCATGTGTAGTCACGTGAACATATACAGTGTTGAAAAAACTGTCGATACTCATAAAATATTGATAAATGCAATAAAATTTTATGTTTGTCTTCAAGAAATATGATAGACAAAACCATGTGTGAAGTTTTATGACGAAATATCTCCGATTTCTATGTAAATTTACGAGTTGAAGTGGAGAATTACCCACAGGTAATTTTAGCGATGTATNNNNTTTATCTTGGACAATAATGAGCGTCCTGATTGGATGACCGATTTAAAACACACTGACTCCGCATGGTTTAGCAAGGTTACTCAGGTCAATAGTTTATTGATATAGAATCTGGAATATTGTTGATCATTGATTTAAACAAGAAAAAAGGGGAAAAAATAGGGGGGGGTGTGAATTTTATTTGTGAATTTTACAGTTAAATAAATGTTATGTTTCAACAGTTTAAAGAGAAAAATAAAAATTTGTTGCGACTAAAGCTTAAATCGGCATTGAAAATTGAACAAATATCAGTGGTTTTTGTAAATAGATGATTTGAATTTATTATTCATTAATTTATTATTAATGATACAATTTTATATCCCTTTGGGGGGGGGGGGG
>MJUT01034350.1:194273-206842 GCA_002080005.1 Gigantidas platifrons
ATCTTATAAGAGAGGACCACTTTAACATGTATACTCCTCTACCCAAGGTTATAGGAACTGTAGTAGGATCATAACTACCTCCTCTAACATCATTAGTGGAGATCTCCTTTAGCTCAGTTGGTAGAGAAGTGATCTTATAAGAGAGGACCACTTTAACATGTGTACTCCTCTACCCAAGGTTATAGGAACTGTAGTAGGATCATAACTACCTCCTCTAACATCATTAGTGGAGATCTCCTTTAGCTCAGTTGGTAGAGGTATGGATTACTAATAGTAAAAGGTTATGAAAATAGTACATGTATGTAGTCAACACTGGTACAAAAAGGGTGGAGTGTTTCTTTTGTCACTCGGTACAAAGGTGGCTGGGATCCAAATATGGTGACAATAATCCTCACCAACAATCACTTATTGAAATACATGTACATGTAATAATATTTTTAGCCGAGTTGCAACGAAGTTGCAGTCGGCTTATGTTTTGGCGAAAGGCAGGCGGGCGGGCGTATGGATATCTTCGTTAACGCGATAGCGCTCTTAGTTTTTGGCCGATCAACATAAATTTTGGTAGGAAGCATTATTACACTATTATTTAGAGCGAGTTCGAAATTTAGATTAATCTATTGTTTTTTTCTTGTAAAATCATGGTTTTTTTATAGGAAAAGTACATATTTTGAGAATTATCTTCGTTAATGCGATAGCACTCTTAGTTTTTGTCTGATCAGCGTAATTTTTGGTAGGAAGCATTATTACACTATTATTTAAAGCGAGTTCGAAATTCAGATTAATCTATTGTTTTTTTTCTTGTAAAATCATGGTTTTTTATAGAAAAAGTACATATTTTGAGAATTACACATTTCTCTGAAATTACATAAGATAGAAACTTAATATGTGGTATGGGTGGAGATGCCAATGTGAAGTTGTGCATTCAGCATTTTTTATCCCCGGGGCTCAGCCCCACCCCACTGGGGAATCTGTTTTAAAAATGTGACCGAGATCCCCACCCTAAACCATATATATTTATGATCAGGGTGACTAGGCAAATTAAATGCATTATAGCTCAGGCCCCAGGGTCATACCCCACCCCCTACCTGAAGTGAACTTTTTAATGATTGCGATCCCCACCCCTAAACCATATATATTTATGATCATGGTGACTAGGCAAATTAAATGCCTTATAGCTCAGACTCCGGGTGGTCATACCCCACCCCCTACCTGAAGTGAACTTTTTAATGGTTGAGATCCCCACCCTTAAACCATATATATTTATGATCAGGGTAACTAGGCAAATTAAATGCCTTATAGCTCAGGCCCCAGGGGATCATACCCAACCCCTACCTGAAATTAACTTTTTAATGGTTGAGATCCCCACCCCTAAACCATATATATTTATGATCACAAGACCAAATGATTTTGACTTGCAACTCGGCTGTTGCATCTCTGATGCTTTCTCGATTTTTCTTACAAGATATTGAATTAATTAAGATTACTATGAAATTATAAAAAGTATTTTGTTGTTATTAATGCTTTCTTCCTGTTATATTTTTAGATAGATGTATAGTAAATGCTCTGTGTCACAGTTGATTTTGTCATTACAATCTTACAAGTAAGTGATATTTCCTCCTGTTAAAATAACTTCATTGTAGTTCAAGGACTTTTTTTAACATTCAAAAGTTGTATATTTTCAAAGACTGATTTCATCCACAGAATGTTTATTTTGATTATGATGTAGGATTGACAGGTTAATATTTGTACCATTTATAGATTATTTATTTTAAAATATATTTTGATGTACATTTGCATATATATATTATTTGTTTTGAATTTTGTTAAATTTTATTGTTTTTGATAAATAATATTATTTTGTATTGTTGATAAAGTGTGACTAGTGAAAACCAGCTATTTTTGCTGAGAATCTGCAAATTTGAGAATAAGACTGTATTGGTAATTAAAGGATAGTAGATAATTTCTATGGTATTGAATATAACAGAAAAATGCTGAAATTGAATGATAAAATTGTATCACAACATTTATTGGTTGATTCTGTTTCATGTAATTAGGAGGATCCTGTATGCTCACCCCCCAAATTTTTAAAGAATATGAAATGAGATTGACCTAGAAACATCATGGTTAAGCTTATTCTGAAACACTTTTTTTTTTTAGATCACTTGGCCAAAGGCCTTGTGAGCTATTTCTATCACTTGATATCTGTTGTCTCTCTGTCTGTCTGTGGTAAATATTTTCAAAGATCTTCTCTGAAATCACAGAACCTATTTGAGCAAAACATGGCCACATATACAGTCATCCTTAGGGGTCTAGTTTGAAAAATATGTTTCTGGTGTGCCTGTTGACCAACCAAATTGACTGCCATCAATAAAAATAGAATATATGGGCAAAGGCAATGAACAATTCAATTAAAAATCTTGAAAAAATATTTTGAAGATCCAGTTGCTTCCAAATGATACATTTGTGATCTATTTTAAGAATTATGTTTGATAACACCAACCATTATTAAAAAAGGAAATTTAACAAAAATTCAATAACAAAATCTGAAAAAGCTGGTAAAGGGCCTATTGCTTTCATACTTAAGAGAAATGATACATTTGTTATTCCCTTTCATTATTATGACCCAAGCTGAAGCAGCCATCAAGCATGTCCATCACCGTCACTGAAAATAGAACATTTGATTAAAAATGATATGGAAAAAATGAGAATGACATATCACCTTGACCTTTTGGTTTTAATGAAATTTTTTTTTTTCATTTGTTGCTAAGACAGGCATTTTGAGAATTTGTCTAATAAGTAAATATGATTTGATTTCAAAATTATTTTGTATAAAAGCTGCAAGACTCTCAGACCTATTATATTTTTTTTTAAATAAAAAAAAGTGCCCAGCAACTGAACGTTTCTGGTTAGGGATTAGGGTCTGGTGTTTAACCTCACTTTCAACAATATTTCAGTTATATGGTGGCTGTCAGTTTTTTGGTGGAGGAAACAGGTGTACCCAGAAAAAACCCATTGACGTGCCACCAGTCACTGACAAACTTTATCACATATTGTTGTATTGAGTACACCTAGCCATGAGAGGGAATCATACTCACAATGTTAATGGTGATAGGCACTGATTGTACGGGTATTTGTAAATTCAACTACCATACAATCATGACCTCAACTACTGTATAATGATTACTTATATTTTAGCATTCACATTTCAAATCAGTATAAGTAATGTGTTGCTTTTTAAGCCACTGTTCATGCTCCTCAGACTTCATTTCCGTGGCCTATACTAAATTTGTTTAGTTTTTGTTATTATTATTAGTTCCTCAACATCTAATTGTCCTATATTTATGTCAACCATATAAGGGAGTTTTGCTTGTAATTAAACCACCTTATCTAGCATCCATATAAGTGTTATATAAAGCACACCTGTAGAGCCAATATTTTAGTGTAAGGTATGGTATTACATATGGGTATTACTGAGACAAAATGCACTTTACGATTTTTATTGTAGAAAAAAATACATTTAAATTATGCTGATTTTGACAATGGGTCCGTTAGTATGCAAATGAGTCGAAAAAGTTGTATCAAATATTTTGATTGGATAATACATTTGCATCCTTTCCCAATAAAACCACTGCATTACGCTTCATATAAGAAATGCTTTTTGGTTGAAGCAAAGTAGAAGAATGAAATTTAAGTAAAAGGTAGGTGTGATAAATAAATTCATAAATTCATAACTGATAAAACTAAAATATACTTACTATATAGAGTAGATGGTCACATATATCGAGAGAGAAAGAGACCTTTATTATTTGTTTGACCTCATCGTGACGTATTTTCGGAAAGAGAAAATAAACAAAGAAGAGAAAAGGATAGAAAGAAAGTAAGACAAGCCATAGATTCCGCAGAACGCTAAAGAAAACAAAGTTTTTCGAGAGGTCGACATTCTGATAGAAAAAGTTAATGAGAATGCAAAACAGCTTTTTACCCGGTTTAGCGATCAAGTCACAAACAAATAGAAAAAGATTGCATGGACGGAAGTTCAGAATTTTGTAAATGCATCATTATTTGTGCCAAGAACAAATTGGATGGCATTAAAAGAATAACAACTGATATCAGGAAGGACATGAAAAGATCTGGGGGAGGAGAGAAAAATAAAGCAAACAGATCACATGTCCTAGCTGTAGAAAGGAACACATTTGCTGCTTAGAGGCTTTGGGTTATTTACACTACCGGATCTTTCCAGATCATCCGATTAATATTATACACATTCGCTTCCAATGTATTATTTTTCATAAGGCTGCCGCTGCTGAGTCTTAGAGGCAAAGTGCACACCTAGTGCATTAAATCTTAAAGAAAATAAAATGAAATCCATATGCAACATTTATGTTTGCATTGGAAAAATAATGATAATTTTTTTTTTAATTTCCTTGTGTTTGGCTAATGAAAAAAAGCAATATTATCTGTCTTATTTTATGCAATCCCATCATAAAATGATTTTTTATTGCTGTTTATAAATGAAATTGGATTAATATTATGTTTAATTACCTGTAAGTGCCTATTTAACGGTACGGTAACCTATCCGTTAAGCTACGGAAGCTTTGTGAATACCATTTTTTTAAAGTGCAATTTTAATGGAGACGTTAACCGATGCGTTAGTTAACGGACACTTTGTGAATAAGGTCCCTGATTTTCAAAATTTTATCCACTAGCTTCGATCTTTATCCAAGATGGCTGTCATTACTAAAAATAGAAATTTCTCCAAATGGGCAAAACTGCTACATGTTAGAATATTTCTTTTATTCCATCCTAACCAAGGAAAGTATTGAAGGAAACCCATTTTTTTCTGCTAAATACTGCTGACCTAAGTCAAATATGACTTATGTACCAGCCTTGCACATCTGTATATAGTGGTGAAACCTGATACCTCAATGATGAAAAGGTAGACTAAAAATAGATCAAAAACTGTGTTTTAGACCAACACATCATATCTAATTTAGACATTTGGACTTTAAATGTCTGTTTGCACATTTGACAGGATTCTTTTTAAATAATAGTTGTAATGGTGATGAATGTAATTATTTAGAAGACAGGGGATGGTTTCTTACTTTACCTGTAATCAAAGATCAATACAATTTATTACTACCTACTGTAGGTGTTTTAGGAGCGGAAGTAATTAGTCTTCAGACCTATTATCAATAACTAAGTTTTTTTTATATAATTGTTGGAATTAATGGCAATTTATCAATTTTTCTATAATTTCAGACTGTTAAAAAGGATTTTTACAGACAACTTCCTGTCATGTAAGTTTCAATGTGCTTTCATAAAAAGAAAATCGCAAACAGGAATTTCATCAATAATACAAGGAATAATTTTTGCATCAATAATTAAAACATCAAAGCTCAATTGTGTAATACATGGATAGTACAGGACATGCTTTATTAATTGGATGGAATTTTCATTGTTATACCATTGTCTAAAAAATGCATCGGTGGTGTAATGGTTAGCGTGCTCTTCTCGAGTGTGGTAGATCATGGTTTCGAGCCCTCATCGGGTCAAACCAAAGACTATTAAATTGGTATTTGTTGCTTCTCCACTATTCACACAGCATTAAGGAGAAAGAGCAAAGACTGGTTGGCTCGGAATCGGGATAATGTGTCCGAGTGGAGCGGACTTGTTTCAGTGAGCTGGCACTATAAAAATTCAACTAAGCGTGTTGGTCTAGTAAAAAGCAGACTTCATCATCATTTCATTGAAAATTAATTTGTTCTCGCCATGATATAGCTGAAAAATTGCTGAGGTGGCATTAAACAACAATCACTCACTCTTTTAGAGTTTAATACCTTGCAAAAATTAATTTCTGGAATGTGTTTTTTTTTTAAATTACTGAAATTTCTACTGTTGTATGTTCATGTGAAACATTTTGATATTCTTTCTTACTGATGAAGATGAAACAAATGCATTATATGCTATCTTAATATCATAATTTACTCTCAAGATATACCATATTGATTAATTATGATATGGTGGCACTAGGTAGTTTCTTTGAAAAATGTTTTATGTCTTGTAATTAACTTCAAGCTTACAGCATGTTACATATATGGTATGACAGATATATTATCCATTTTTATCATTTTCATCTCCAACAAGGCTAACTCAGTGCTTTCAATATTTTTCCAAGTTAACCAGTACTTCTCTATTTACAGGCTGTACTTTGTCTTAAAATTTGAACATTTAGGAGAATTAGGAGGTACCAATTAACTTTTTATGTGGGTAAATATATACCTGTTACCAGCCCTTATTGAAAGGCCTGCTAACTTAGATTGTAATATAAATCTGCATTGTCTAGAATATTGTAAATGCACATAAATGTTCTAAAATGCTGATAAGGAGATTGAGGGAAGTGTGAAATAGGTTTATATAATTGATTTGCACCCAATTCCATAATTAAAATGACTGTTTCAAACAACAATCAAAAACATTTAATGTAACTTCAATAATTTAGATTTGATTAAACAAAGGTTAAACAAAAATCCTAGTATTACACTTTTAATGTCATTCAATGTCAATTTAAATCATGCTTCATTTCAAAGATAATTAAGTTTCAAAATTTCCACATTATGTAATTCATAGAGGTTTATTTTAATGTTTAGTATGAAGGAGAATCAGATTTCTACCTTCACATACATGTACATGCAGTAATGAAATTATATTGAGTGACATTTAATAGCTATGTAATTAGAGAAATTAATGACTTGATATATATACTATTTCACTGATAAATTCTTATATTGCATGGCATTCCACTCATTTTCAAGTAAGAGGTGATAATCCTAAAGTAGAAGGGGGGGGGGGGGTCCTGCAAAACCAGTATGAAAAACAAAGCCATATTTGACTTTCACTTTGAAATTTTCATTTTTGAAAACAAAGTAGCCAGGGAACAATGTAATTAGACGGCCAATTTGCCCGGTGCCCGACTGCTGTGGAATTCCCTGTATTGACATACCCAAGTCTTAACAAGAATTGCTCTAAGAGATGTATGCAAACAGAATGGTTATTTCTATTTAATTTGCTCAACTGGAAAAAAAGGCCTTTGCTGTCTCTTGGCAACCTTAGCCCTTCATTTCAAACTGTCTTCTTTCCATTATCAACTGTCTGACTCCCATCAATTTTTTATATATTTACAAATACAAACCTTTTGCAGTCAAATTAATGTGTTGTTATAGTAATCCTCATACTGGACACAACTGTCTTTTTTTAAATGTCGGTGGTTTTCTCTGGGTACTCCGGTTTACTCCACCAATAAAACTGACTGCTACTGACCATTTGATAGCTGAAATATTGTGTAATAGGCCTTAAATGCCATAAACCAACCAACCATTCTAAGTTTTCTTATATCACATGGTATCATTTCAAATTTGAATAAGATCACTTCTTATTTTTTTATTTTAAAGTACAAACATCAACAATAATCTATGTTTTTTTTTATAAAGAACTTATATAAATTCAACTACTATGTGCTTTGTCAGCGTCCTTGGCTTCAATCAATATGATTCCCACCTCCACTAACATCAGCACCAGCCAGCGTAGTGTAATTAATTACCGTTTGACAGCTTGGTAAGACAGTATTATCAACAATATATATTGTACATTTTAAGACCTTTTATGAATATTAACCATATTTTTATTACATAATTATCACCTACAACATGTACTAAGATGACTAACATTTCCAGAGGAAGAAACTAAATTTACAATTAAAATGAACTTTCAATATCCCTTTATATTATTCTAGATGGATTCTTTTGAAATTTTAACACAATGGTCCTTGACAAATATTGATATTTGGGATGTAACAATTTATTTGTTCCTACCTAAAATTATATCCCCCCAGATAAAATATCAATGAAATTATATCCATGAGGATAAAAATTAAAATATTCTAAAAAATATCATCTCACATTAATAAATATTATCCCTCTGTAGGATGATATTTTTTTTCAATACAGATAATATTTTTTAGAAATATTATCCTATAGGATATAATTTTGAACTTTTTTTATCCACAATGCCGGATATTTTTTTTTAATATGGGATAAAATATCACCTACATTTGATCCATAATTTCACAAAATTTAATCCTATGGGATAATTTTAGGGCTCAATTTTATCCCATGGGATAATATTTTTGGAGGATATAATTTATGTTTACAGGGATTCTAGCCCTACATTCAAAAGGTGCCAAAAATTGTCAACGTGCTAGGTTTGCATCAAGTAACAAGTAGCCCTTTATTCACATTTTAATCTATTCTTGGAAAGTTCAATAGAGGGTTTATGGTATTTAACGTCACTTGCAACAATATTTCAGTTATATCGTGGCAGTCAGTTTTATTGGTGGAGGAAACCGGAGTACCTAGAGAAAACCACTGACCTGTCACAAGTCACTGACAAACTTTATCACATAATGTTGTATCGAGTACACCTCGCCATGAACAGGGTTCGAACTCACAGCTTTAGTGGTGATAGGTACTGGTTGCACAGGTAGTTGTAAATCCAACTATCAAGCAATCATGACCACGACAACTCTCTCATTGTTAATATATAGATATAAGTGCCAGAAATGCTGACCCTAGGTTCTATATGTTCCACGACAACTCTCTCATTGTTAATATATGGATATAAGTGTTTGGAGCTGCAGAAATGCTGACCCTAGGTTCTATATGTTCCATGACAACTCTCTCATTGTTAATATATGGAAATAAGTGTTTGGAGCTGCAGACATGCTGACCCTAGGTTCTATATGTTCCATGACAACTCTCTCATTGTTAATATATGGAAATAAGTGTTTGGAGCTGCAGACATGCTGACCCTAGGTTCTATATGTTCCATGCAGTAGAGACCAAAGTTTGACATACATGTATATATAGCTGCATTGGGCAAAATATTCTCTTAAGTAAAAGATATGGAATTATTTCATTTCTTTTGAAGGATCATTGTGATATAAGGATTCAAGATGGCACTAATGGCTTTAAATCTTTTGAACAGACATAGTATACACTGTAATGCTATCAAGGGGAATCATTTTTATTGTCTTTTCTTCATAAGTGTCAACATTGAAAATACAATTGTATTTAACACAAAACATCATTGTAATATTCAGATTTAAGCTTATACTAATGAAAGCCCCTGGGGTCTAATGAATCTGAGTAATGGTTGTCTTAACTACATGTATTTATATTGACTGTCATGGTGAACATTTTTATAATCATTTTGAATTGGCAGTGGAAAAGATTGAATTTTAGGCATACATGTATGAATTGCTAGGATATATACAGTTTCATAGACTATGTGTTCATAATTTAGCATATGCAATCATACAGAAGCGTAATAGCAAAAACAAAATCTTTGCAAAGTCAGCATTATACAATGGTGTGCAACACATATTGTGTTGTATTTTTGATTTGTTTTTCTTCGTCTTGTGTACCCTATGTTGCCAGTTTCTCTGGATTGTCCTATTATGATTGACCCTTCGGTATTTTCTAATGTTTATTGAGCCTCTTGTTTAAATGCAGTGAAAATGTCTTCAGTAAGTTTGACCTGCTTGCAGGATAAGTGAACAAATCTATAAATAGTGTTAAAAAACTCTAAATAAAACATGTTGAAAGTGTAATTAAGTTTTACATTTCATTCATATTTGATTGTATATATATATATATACCATACAGGAAAATAGAGTCTGATGGCACCATCTTTAATTAAATCAATTGCTATATTTATACATCTATAACATAGATTTGTTTTGGTTGTGATTAAGAGTTCTATAGTAATATTACAATATTACATATAGATATGGTTAGACTCATAATTCTACCTTTAATCCATTGGCAATATTTCCTTGATCTCCTGTTAATAACGTAGATTTTATTGGTACTACGCTCTCACTACTTGCTATAAAAATATTTCTTGTGTTATATATGTGCTTGAAAACATTTTAGAATCAGTTAGAAGAAAACAGATTCCATTAAATTGTTGATATGGACACTTTGTGATGCAATAAAAAGACTTGAGAGAATTGAGGCTGCCTTGGGATTACAAGACTTCTTAACGATTTTTGGTAAGACTTTTATGTGTTTTATTTGAACTGTTGTTGTTATTTTGATGCCATATACAGATGTAGACATTAAGTTGGTTTTCTAATAATAGATATGGAAAAAGATAAATAGTTTTATTTCCACTGAAGCAGTCATAAGGTAAGTGATATACAGTGTACTTATATTACTTGGCTATATTTTTATTGCAATAATTTATATGGATTTTTTTTTTTTTTAATTGATGTTGGATATTTTCTTCTCAAAGTAATTAAATATTGACCATAAAAATAAGAATGCATTTCAAGAAAATTTGATTTAAAGAAAATATTTTAATCATGCATATATTTCAGAGAAAAAAAATTATTGATTAAAGTGAAATTTTTCTTAAAAATTTTGTGTTGTGACTTTCAACCAGAGTCATGCAAGGCAGTGGAATAATATATATATTGTAAAGGTATTATTTTTCATGTGGGTTAGAGCACCGATCAGGTCAATCCAAAGACTATGAAATTGGTATATGTTGCTTCTCCATATTAGCCAGTATTATTTTATATATTTTTTTAAATTATGAAATAAACTGGTATTAGGACTGTTTTTCACAGAAGAAAATAAGACAAAGATAAAAAAAATAAAATAGAAAGTCACAATTATCAAACAGACAATGACTACCTCAATCTTTTATTTATTTTAGTGATCTGGTCTGATATCTACTCACTATCTCGCTTAACATAGTAATAATTAATTTCTTATGGCTTGTTTTAATCTCTCTGTTTATGTTTTTTTTTCAATAAAAAAGACTTAAGATTGTCTCCCCATATAACTCAGCAATTTAATTAAGACATTGCTCATATTAGAAGTGTGTGTGCAGTTGTTCCTGTTGAGGATTAATGGTGAAAATCAATATATATGGGACACATGTCATTTACATGCGTCGTACGACCTCATGAAGAACATTTTAAGTAACTACAGCATTAATTAAGAAATAATTCACGGAAATCATTATTTGTTGCCAGTTTAACATGAGTTGGCACGATATCAGTCTTGGTGCTAACCCACTTGTCTGAAGCTCGAGACAACTAAAAGTGGATTCGGACAAGTGAAAATTATGAAATTTTTCTAAATTTGGCTTTCGAGCAAGTAAATGAAAAAAATTAATGCAAAGACTGAGATTTTTATGTTTTATCTTGAATCGTAGCAAAGTGATAAAATTTTACTAATATTCTGCCAACCCATGATAAAACTGACAACAAATGACTACCATGAATTATTTCTCCATTCTAATATGTTTAACAGTACATATATGGTGGTATAATATGAAGAAATAGTAGTTTATACTTATGGATGTGAGTAGAGTTACACACAATTTTTGCCTTCCACCCTGTCAAATTAAAAGTTTTCAGTCGTAAATTAAAATGGAATACATAAATGAAAAGAATAATCAAGAGAAAAGAAATAATTTGTTCATCTCAGATGTTACAGAAATGTGTACAAGGTTTTGTTGATTTATTCATATTGACACAGATGTCACAGAAATGTGTACAAGGTTGTGTTGATTTATTCATATTGACACAGATGTCACAGACATGTGTACATGGTTGTGTTGATTTATTCATATTGACACAGATGTCACAGAAATGTGTACAAGGTTGTGTTGATTTATTCATATTGACACAGATGTCACAGAAATGTGTACAAGGTTGTGTTGATTTATTCATATTGACACAGATGTCACAGAAATGTGTACAAGGCTGTGTTGATTTATTCATATTGACACAATAAGCACTAAGCAAAATGTATTTACTGCATATAGGGGGATGGGTGGTGGGGTAAGGGTTATGGTGTTTAATGCCACTTTCTACAGTATTTCAGCTATATCGTGGTGGTCAGTTTTATTGGTGGAGTAAACCCGAGTACCCATAGAAAACCACCGACCTGCCGCAAGTCACTGACAAACTTAATCATATAATGTTGTATCAAGTTACTGTATATAGGAGACATCTTAGTAATTGAATGTTGGGTATAGTGGAATTAATACTTGGTTACTGAAGCTTGAATAATGAATTAGTGACATTATGACTTAAATTGAAGTTTGAATGTTAGGAATAGTGGCATTTTAACTTGGTAATTGAAGCTTGAATGTTATGTATAGTGGCATTATAACTTGGTAATTGGAACTTGAATGTTAGGTAAAGTGGTATTATAACTTGGTAATTGGAACTTGAATGTTAGGTAAAGTGGTATTATAACTTGGTAATTGGAACTTGAATGTTAGGTAAAGTGGTATTATAACTTGGTAATTGAAACTTGAATGTTAGGAATAGTGGTATTATAACTTGGTAATTGAAACTTGAATGTTAGGAATAGTGGTATTATAGTTTGGTAAGTGAAGCTTGAATGTTAGGAATAGTGGCATTATAGTTTGGTAAGTGAAGCTTGAATGTTAGGAATAGTGGTATTATAGTTTGGTAAGTGAAGCTTGAATGT
>MJUT01034350.1:210598-222922 GCA_002080005.1 Gigantidas platifrons
TAATGTGGTGTTGTGTCATTGTTGTCAGTAGTATAATAATGTTGTCACTAATGTGGTGTTGTGTGATTGTTGTCAGTAGTATAATAATGTTGTCACTAATGTGATGTTGTGTCATTGTTGTCAGTTGTATAATAATATTGTCTGTTATGTGGTGTTGTGTCATTGTTGTCAGTAGTATAATAATGGTGTCTGTTATGTGGTGTTGTGTTGTTGTTGTCAGTAGTATAATAATGTTGTCTGTTATGTAGTGTTGTGTCATTGTTGTCAGTAGTATAATAATGTTGTCTGTTATGTGGTGTTGTGTTGTTGTTGTCAGCAGAATGATGTTATCAGTTATGTGGTGTTGTGTCGTTGTCAGCAGTATAATAATGTTGTCTGTTATGTGGTGTTGTGTCGTTGTTATCAGTGATGTGTTGTTGTTGTCAGTTATGTGGTGTTGTGTTGTTGTTGTCAGCAGTATAATAATGTTTTCTGTTATGTGGTGTTGTGTCGTTGTCAGCATTATAATAGTGTTGTCTGTTATGTGGTGTTGTGTCGTTGTCAGCAGTATAATAGTGTTGTCTGTTATGTGGTGTTGTGTCGTTGTCAGCAGTATAATAATGTTGCCTGCTATGTAGTGTTGTGTCATTGTTATCAGTTATGTGTTGTTGTTATCAGTTATGTGGTGTTGTGTTGTTGTTGTCAGCAGTATAATAATGTTGTCTGTTATGTGGTGTTGTGTCGTTGTCAGCAGTATAATAATGTTGTCTGTTATGTGGTGTTGTGTCGTTGTCAGCAGTATAATAATGTTGCCTGCTATGTAGTGTTGTGTCGTTGTCAGCAGTATAATAATGTTGTCTGTTATGTGGTGTTGTGTCGTTGTCAGCAGTATAATAATGTTGCCTGCTATGTAGTGTTGTGTCATTGTTATCAGTTATGTGTTGTTGTTATCAGTTATGTGGTGTTGTGTTGTTGTTGTCAGTAGTATAATAATGTTGTCTGTTATGTGGTGTTGTGTTGTTGTTGTCAGTAGTATAATAATGTTGTCTGTTATGCAGTGTTGTGTCGTTAAGATGTAATGTGTGTTTGAAAAAGATACATTTAATATAATAACGTGCCGATAAGATGAACGGTCACTCAAAACAATTATCATGTATATTTGTTAGAATTATATAAAATATCTTTAATTGCAAGGATTACAGTAAATGTAGTACTCTTGTCTTCAAATTATGAAGATATTGTGGACATTTACATTTTACAAGGTGAAACAACTTAAAATATAAAGTGTGAATTAGAATTTTGATTGATTGTTGTTTAACATCAAATAATATAAGGCACAACTTAATATCTTTTAGACTTCTACTTAGCATAATAGTTTGTAGAATTCAAGTGCAATTAAAATGTAAAGGTGGTATTAAGTTTTATTGTTCATTTAATGGAATTAAGAACTTGTTTGACCTGAATGCAAGTTCAACACTCGAATGGCAGTACATGTATATACATTTTTAAACAATATAAATCATCTTATATTTCTTTATCCTAACTTTTGTTTGTTTGATTGTAAGAATATTTTTGTTGATTTAATGAATATATAATCATTTAAGGACCTTTTAAATGGGTATATAATATGTATTACATGATATGTACAAAAATTATGTGCAAATTTACATACAGTAAATGTTATAATTCTTTAGAGAATTTCTTTTTTTGTTTAAATTGTCTTCTTAAATTTTGAATTAGATATGAAATTAATGCAGACTCATTTTACAAATGTTTTGTAATATATTATAACTATATCAAATAGTCTTAATGAGCAACAGTTTGTCTGGAAATAGGCACAGATAACCCATTGCAAGTCAAATTTTGCCTATCAATTATCTCCCCTTTTTCTTATGGCAAGTAAAGCATTCCTCCATATAAGGTTAATCTCAGTGCCACCTTTTGCATACATTAGTACATGATTTATTGCTAATAAACTGGTTTTTAACAGTGGCCACCGTGGTCTTGATCGTATGGTAGTTAGATTTACAACTACCAATTGCAATCAGTGCTTATCACCACTAAAGTTGTGAGTTTGAATCCCGCTCATGTGTACTCGATACAACTTATTGTGATAAAGGTTGTCATTGACTTGCGGCAGGTCTGTAGTTTTATTGGTGAAAGTTGGGTTAAACACCTTAACCAGTAGCCCTTTTCACAAAAATTCTTACGATAAAAAATTGTCGTAAGTGTAAAACTAAGATTAAAAAAGAGTTTCACAAAAATACTTACAATAATCTTAAGTGTAAAAATAGTCCTAACTTTACGTGTAAAACTACCCTGTCCTAAGTGTAAAATTTTGATCGTAAGAGAAATTTTGGTCTTATCTTTTATCGTAAGTGAAAAAAAAATTGAAAAAAAGATGGACGATGTATTGGTGCTTCAACTTGAAAATAAGAGAGTAATTCATCGTTAGCACATTTTCTCTGACCGTATGACAAACCTAATTACACATATTGATAAATGTTTATTGAAATGGATATGGTTTAATACAAACAGACCAATCGGCAAACCTCGGGTGAGTCCGCTTCTCTCCGATGAAGGTACGGAATCAGCCGAAGTTGTGACGAGTGACAAATGACATTGTTGTTTACTCTTTTTTGGCGTGACTAAATAACAGAGTCTATAGCGATGCATTCCGTATATTTTCCTTTTCAATGCAGCAAAGTGTATCATTTACATGACCAAAAAAATCAGGATAATTCTTTTAATTTTAGATTTCAAATTGGGAACGATCGACAATCGAAAAGATTACTTGCAAACTTGGGGAGAATTCTTCTTTTTCATTATTATTATTATTATTTTTTTTTTATAAAAACAGGAATACAGGATTTTCTTCTAGACATCTTAAGTATACTCCGCTTACAAAAGTTTTGTATGAACAGCCGCTTTAGGACTGGAAGTTCCTGAATCCAATGATATCGTTTTGATTTTGCCTTTATATTAGTAATATAATTTATTAATTTCTGGCAACTTCGATGATCATCGAACACTCTGGCAATACATAAACTTGAGTACATCCTTCTGTTATATTAATATTAATATATAACAGGGATATTTATTCGTCTTCATGATTGATAGATGATAAACACATCTTAATTTGGGTTATCTCGGAAAAATTGGGATAAATTTACATCAGTAAAAGAACAAGTATTTAATTTTATGTGGGATGGGATTAATTTGAAAAGGGGGGGGGGGGTAAATATTTTGCTGACAAATAACCGATAAAATGAATTATATGAATAGTTTTTTTTTTTTCACACTTCAGATGCCATACTTCTACCAGTACTGGAGTACTCGGAGAAAACCATTGACCTGTCGCAAATCACTGACAAACTTTATCACATAATGTTGTATCGAGTACACCTAAGGAAGAATTTTTATCATAAGTGTAATTTTAGTCGTAAGATAAAAATTTGTCTTAGGATAATCTTTGTGAAAAGGACTTAGGAATTGTTGTAAGATAATCTTAAGTGAAAAAGTTAGGACTATAGTTACGAATTTTTGTGAACTAGGCTACAGATTCTCAACAGGAATATGGCTGATTTACTTCAGTGTTTAAGTTGATATCAAACAACAATTAATCAATCAATTCAATGGGGATCTGAGTGTTGATATACATTGTAATAGTGAAAAAAAAAAAAAAAAAAAAACCTAAAAAGTAATTAATGATGAATCATTTATTTATTCCATTGATAGAACAATTAAAAATTAAGAAATTAGGAAAATTTAATTTAACATGCCGGTAACTTGAAGTTTTGTTGCACAACATTTTCATTGGTTCTTAAGCTATTTTGAATTATACCTGCATTAAATGTCATCTGTGGTCAAAGTTTGTTGGCACTTGTCCAAACTGATCAGCATGTGTATTATGACTGGGTAATTTTCACCTTTCTACATTTCTGGTCAAATAGCTATCAACAATCAATTATGTTTATTTACTGATCAAGTTAATATATTATAATAAGTGGAATGATTCTTAGGCAAATGACTACCATTTGATTACTTCACACACATAAAAAAAATATTTTTGTATGCATGCTACACCACTGATAGCATTGTCCAAGAATCTGAGCTATCGCTGCAATCCAATAGAAACAATATATATATATTGTGGATCAGGTAATTTATTCTGTTTAAACATTTATTGCATTAGAAATAATTATATTAGAAGAAAGATGGCACATAAATGAATAAATGACAAAGCAATATTTACAAAGATGGGGATTAAGAAGTTCATGGTTATGAAATATTCATGCAAAAATATGAAACATTGTTCTAATTATTGACCTTGATATTTACAACTATCAAGGCTGAATGTGATCTTTAAAAAATTATAATTACATTACTTCCGTTTTTCATTGAAATGTTACAATATGATTGGTTATGAAGTGGTCACATGATTATAAAAGAGATGTTTCACATCCGAATGAAACTCAAACCCGAACTTGCACGTGCCTCCATGACGACGTCAGATGTAAACAATCAATGACGTAGTAATTTCCAACAGCAAATAATCTAACACAAATAAAATTCACAACGAAAAATTCAACTATATTAAATTTTGGTGTGATTTAAATATAATTATAAGAATTGAATGCATTCTTTTGAAGTTTCATTGGGGTATGAAAGCGTTTATCGAACTACATTTTCAACATGAAGCACTACCGCGCTTCATTGAAGAATGCATTCAATTCTTAAATGAAAAGAGAGGAAAACTAACAACAAACAAAGAAATCAAAAACAAAACCAAGAAAATTAATTATATAAGTGGAATAAAAAAGGGTTAAACAGGATGGGAATTTTAATTTAGTTAATTTCTGCCATCCTCTCTCTTTAGTAAGAATTTCAGGAATACTTTATGTGAACCATACATGTGGACTCTGACTAAAATGTGGTATGTAAATTCACTTGTTCTTTAAAAAAAAACATAGGTAAAAAAAAATATAAAAACTATATAGAAATGAGGGAAGAGGTGGGTCTGCGACTTTTGACTGCTACTGAAAAAGTATGGAGAATTGGGTGGGGACGAAATATTTACTCTTATGTATCGTCTACAATGCACCTAATCTTGATTCAAATCTACAAAAGAGGTCTTTAACATGCAGGGAGGGTGGCACTCTCTACAAACATGTTACCCACTATGGTCCACGGTCAGGTTTTCCATATTATAACCTGACAACACCCTACTAAGAGGGTTTCCACCTCTCCACCACTCTATGGGTTTGAGCTCTGAGAACTTTCACCAGTCTATGGTCCACGGTCAGGCTTTCCATATTATAACCTGACAACACCCCACTAAGAGGGTTTCCCCCTCTCCACCACTCTATGGGTTTGAGCTCTGAGAACTTTCACCAGTCTATGGTCCACGGTCAGGTTTTCCATATTATAACCTGACAAGACCCTACTAAGAGGGTTTCCCCCTCTCCACCACTCTATGGGTTTGAGCTCTGAGAACTTTCACCAGTCTATGGTCCACGGTCAGGTTTTCTATATTATAACCTGACAACACCCTACTAAGAGGGTTTCCCCCTCTCCACCACTCTATGGGTTTGAGCTCTGAGAACTTTCACCAGTCTATGGTCCACGG
The DNA here is from genome assembly GCA_002080005.1 of Gigantidas platifrons. NCBI lineage: Eukaryota > Metazoa > Mollusca > Bivalvia > Mytilida > Modiolidae > Gigantidas > Gigantidas platifrons. The sequence goes on from MJUT01034350.1 coordinate 216,207, forward strand.
TCAGGTTTTCTATATTATAACCTGACAACACCCCACTAAGAGGGTTTCCCCTCTCCACCACTCTGTGGGTTTGAGCTCTGAGAAATTTCACCAGTACCCAGCGAAAAAAAAAGAAAAAACAGTTTGTCATTGTAATGTTTGTACTTTAAAATAGAAGTGGTCTTATTTAAGTTCTTATAATGCCATGTGATAGAAGAAATGTAGGATACATAATACATGTACTGCAATTTGACAAACATATGATCATTAACGCACATGGTATGCTGCCCATTCTGGTTCTGAGCATCTACTGTGATGGGTCACACAAGAGGTCGTCATGATTAAGACTGTTGTCATGAGGTTTTTTCCACCTGGAAATAAATTCATTTGTCTGTATTTTGAGCATATCTATCATAAATTATCACAAACAGAAGGGGCTATGGGTTTGTAACATTTTTTTTTATATTTCTTTAATAAATATATTATTAAAAATATCATTCATAATTTGTTTAAATTTAAAATGAGCTTTATGTCAATTGATATACATGTAGGGACATTCATGTTTTAGAGACACATTTTATATATTTTTCATATTGTTCAATTTTTTTTCATTGGACTAAAAGATATAACCATATAATAGATGTCCAAAGGTTTAGAGGCAAGAGCATTTTGTGTGTTCATTATTTCTCTTAAATTGTAAATGACTGTCATTGGATACTCATCATTATATTTATGCATAGTCTTGTATTTAAATGGCAACTTTTAGTAAAATCTCATTCTTTCCAAGTTCATAAATAGGGTTGAAAGTACCTACGAAAAGTCTATAGACCAAACAATGCAGTTAGTGATTTGTTCAGAAATATTTTTAGAGCTTTTCAGATAATCCCTAAGTTATTACTTTTTTTTTTTTATTTTTTTTTATTTCACCCTAATCACTGAGGGGACTTAATCAACCACATGAAAACTGACACTTATTTGAAGACAAGAGAATTTTTAATAACTGACTGTCATTTTTTCAAAGAGAGTAATGATTTTTTTTTTTTTTATGAATGTTGAATTTGTTACCTAAGTTATTGCATTTTAGTGTAAGCTGAATGAGGGCCTTGTAATGACAAAAGTTGAATGATTTATAGTAGTGATTAAGTTGTTATTGTGTGGTATTATTTTATTGTACACTATGACCTTTTTGCTCTATGTTTGGAAATAAATATAATTGCTATGGTAGACTAGAGTAAGTACTGGCACTTAACATTTAAAAAGGAAGGACCTGTACATGTTTTGCCTATAAATACATTGTATTATGTATAAAATTTCTTTTACAAATGGTGATTTCCTTCAACTTTATGTATGTTGTGTTGAAATATTAAAGTGGTAAGATTATGGTTTCCTTGACAACTGTAAATGTTTCCTGTGGATATTTGTTACTAATTGTAGCATTGTTGATGTACAGTAGAGTATTTCCTGCTTAGATGATTTATTATCTATTGTCATGTAATGCTGAAATTTCTACCAATCATATACTATTTTATTCATATTGATGAAAAGTTTTAGTTAATGACACTCTTTATGATCATAAAAGTTTTAGCTGATGACATTCTTTATGCTTGTAAAAGTTTTAGTTTATGCCATTCTTTATGTTCATAAAAGTTTTAGCTTATGACACTCTTCATTCTCCTAAAAGTTTTAGCTTATGACATTCTTTATGCCTAGAAGAACAGTTTTAGTTTATGACACTCTTTATGCTCATAAAAGTTTTAGCTCATGACATTCTTTATGGTTATAAAAGTTTCAGTTTATGCTATTCTTGTCTTTATGTTCATAAAAGTTTTAGCTTATGGTATTCTTTATGCTCATAAAAGTTTTAGCTTATGGTATTCTTTATGCTCATAAAAGTTTTAGCTTATGATATTCTTTATGCTTATAAAAGTTTTAGCTTATGGTATTCTTTATGCTTATAAAAGTTTTAGCTTATGATATTGTTTCTGCTTATAAAAGTTTTTGCTTAATATGATATTCTTTATGCCCATAAAAATTTTAGCTTGTGATGCTAATTATGCTCATAAAAGTTTTAGCTTGTGACTGTTTATGCTCATAAAAGTTTTAGCTAACGACACTCTTTATGCTCATAAAAGTTTTAGCTAATGACACACTTTATGTTCATACAAGTTTTAGCTCATATAGAAAAAATTAGCTTATGACACTCTTTATGCTCATAAATATCAACAGCAAATGGAATTTTAGTTTGACTGTCTGATGATATACTACTAGTGGAAATTGGTTTGAAGTGTTCCCTTTTCTGTGCTTTCATACCATTGTTTTCAAATGAAATGCAGTATATTTAGTCATACATTTTTGACTTACTAATGCCCATTTCAAGTAATGCTTTTAAGTGCCAATTAATCTTTAACAGATATTTTGATGAGACTAATGTGATTACTCCTGTGCAGTACAGAGGTCATCTGGTTTCACTGGTTTCCTTCACCAATAAAACTGAGGGCCACGATATAACTGAAATATTATTGAAAGTGGTGCTAAGCACTAATAACCTGCACATAATTTGTCCCTTCAATGAATGGAATGTTCTTGATTAATTTTTGTTCTCAGGAAGTACACCCATTACATAACTACTTGACTTGTACTTATAAATGTTCGTATCAAAATCAACTTGATCTATTTTTTGTCCTTTTAAGCTTACCTGGCCTAAATCCATAATATGATTTATTGATATTATTTTTGCCTCCATTATTGATCTATCAAAGGCCTCATTCTCCGAGACAATGAATGAAATGAAATGCTTCTGATGAAAGGAATGCACAGTATAAATTATTGTGAACTGGGTTAAAAAAAAAAAAATAATAATAAAAAAGCATTTATTTTTTAACTTCTACAATAGTAGTATTTTTGAGTTATTTCTCTTATGCTGGTAAACACAGGTAAATATGATTAAATAGACATTATAGTTTGCAGCATAATTAATTATATGTATAGAAGTTTTCAGAAATCAGTGATTACCTAGTTATCGTTTGTGGACACTAGGTGGCGTTGCTATCGTCTGCCATTAAGAAAGTACAACAATCGGTTGTTTACATTAGTTACGATTAATCAGTATTCATAATTGGATTAGATAAACACGCTTCAGTTGTTATTTTATGGCTCCTCATGAAACTTTTTTTTCAGATAAAGAAATTCAGATATTCAGATGTTTTAATTTGATAAAACTTAAATTCCTTTTCATCTTCACTACAGATCCCTATAAAGAAACTGACCGACAAAAAGTTTTAATTTGTTTTACAATTTAACACACACAAAAAAAAAATAATAAAACAGAATTGAAAAATGCACCTTAAGATGTCACATTCAAAGTTAAAGGGGCATTAGCTACGATTTGGACCAAAACAAATTATATGTTTTGGAAATTGGTAAATAGCTTTAAAATGATGAAATAGAGGTAAATATTTCACATAAACAGCTAATCGAACCATTTTCCGCCTTTTGAGAACGAAAATTACCATCGATTACTTATTTGTATTTTGTCGCTTATTAACTGCCAGCTTGCATGGTTCGTTGTTCATACATGTAATTAACACTGACTAAAATTCACAAAATATAAGAAATAAGTGCATTGTTGTACTGATTTAATGACGATTCGACAAACTCCGTAAACAATGTTGATAATTAATAAGATGACGTCCATTTCTTGATCGATCTCAAAACACGAGCAGTTGCAGGCCTTTTCCCCGATGCGCGTACATTTCATAACATTTATAAGTTACAGAAACACGTTTTATTAAGGCATCAATCATATCCGATAGTTTTTATGGTAAACAAAAATTTACGATTTGGCAGATAATACCCCTTTAAGTTCTTTCTTATCAGTTAGGCACACTTTTTATCATTATTACTTCACTTTAAGACTATATGAATTATAATATACGCTTCCAATTTATTTGTACTTAAAAAATAAATTTATATATTTTTTTTCTTATAAATGTGTAAAAATATCTTCTATAAATTTCAATTTCTTATCTAATTTTTATTCTTATTATGTAACAATATGGTCATGTTGTTATTTTCATAGAATGGCATCTCAAAATAGATTGCTTCACAGTAGGGGGTCTTCCTGTATATTGGGTACATCCTGTATATTACAAGACAACCTAATTCCTATCACCTAGAAAATATTCCCACGACATACATATTTTTTTTATAACCACAGTGATCAACCTTGCAAAGGACACAACTTGAAGACGGCTTGAAATTCGAAAACGCAAAATAGTTGCATTTTGTATCTATGTTTATAAGTCTTCACTTTAAATCGTATAGTGATAATTTCAAAAAGCGTATATTATAATTTATATATTTACTTTTTAATTTCATACAAAATATTAATTTGATTACCCCTTTTTTCTTATGCTTGAAAAGCAAAAAAAAAAAAAAAAAAAAAAAAAAGAAAAGAAAAAAAGTGCATGCAGAAGGATTTATACTGATTTTGTAAGGGGAAAATAATGGTAATTAAAAAATAATAATAATACATACAAGGTAATTTATTTGTTGTCATTATATCTCCGTTTACAAATCACTTCACAGCAGGTGTTATCATTGAATTTCAAGCCAAAATAACAGTATATTGTGACACCTGTACTAGAGAAACCATACATTAGCATATCGATAAACCCCGAGAACATAATATTTTTGTATATTACTAATGGCGGACACACTCGGAAGTCGATAATGGCCGCACCCATGTTTTTAAGAATAAAAAGGTCTATAGTTAAAGAATGAAACTTTGCAATAACAAAAAATGATTGATATAAGATTATTTATTTGATTATTTCCCTTACACAACTGTACCAGTATACATTCTTTTAAAAGTGAGAGAGAGAGAGAGAGCAAATTTGTTTAAATACTATTCAGGCCTTGTAATAAAGAGTGGTACTAGGTATTTTACTCACTTAAAATTGTAATTGGTACCTCCTAATTTCAAAGAGTGTTGTATAAGATATTCATGAAAAATGTTCAGATTTTAAGAAAAAGTACCGTATGTAAATAGTGAAGTACTGGTACACTTGAAAAATATTGAAAGCCTTGATGTTTAACTTTAGTTAAAGAGCTATTGTGTAGTACAATGACACCATAATATTAGATTCATTTGTAAGCTTCCATTTTGACTTATTTCTCCTAGGTTTTTTTAACTAAGGGTCTACAAGGGTTGAGCTTATAAAGGAATCTTGTATTGTGCATCTGATTCTATCTAGTGATGACTTGCTGGACAAAAAGTATTTTCAGTAAAACTAGTAAAGGAGGGGGTATTGACTTTCTGTGTTTGTATGATATTGTACCTGTTGTAGGCTTTTATTTGTCTTTGTCAATATAACAGGTACTTTCGATATCAGTTTAAAACTGGCATCATAATGTAAATTAATATCTGTTATTTTAATTATCTATTATTCTATTGCACTTTTGTCTTTTTAGTATTTATGATATTGTATACCTTTCAGATGTACATTGTATATCATTTATTTTTCATGTAGGAGCTGTGGTGGTCGTGATTATATGATAGTTGGATTTACAACTATCTGTGCAATCAGTGCCTCATGAAAAGATGAACTCGATATAGCATTATATGATAAAGTTTGACAGTGACTTACGACATGTCGATGGTTTTCTCCTGGTACTCCGGTTTCCTCCACCAATAAAACTGAACACTATGATATAACTGAAATTTTGGGGAAAGTGGCATTAAACACCATAACTCTAACCTTATTTTTCGTTTAAGGTTTTGTATTTTACTGTAAAGGTACAGATGATCGTTTATAATATTGAGAAAGGGAAGCAACCATGTTTTTTTTTCTTTCTAATGATTTAAAAAAAAAATTCTTCAAGTAATTTTCATATTTATTGTTGATATGTTGTAATACTAGTAAAAAAAAATTAGACATTCAAAATGTGATACATCTAACTATGTCGTGTCTCATATGAGTAAGAATTGATTGCGTGTAATTTACTTTAATATTACACAATTGACTGTTAGTAATTAACTTTAATATTACAAAATTTCATAGAGGAAAGTTTTAAGATAAAATATTGCAAAATTACCAATAGAATTATAAAATGTTTGCTTCTCCAGTATTTACATTAGTGATGAAGTATGACAATTGGAGTAAAAATGGCACAAGGGAATCAAACTGGAATTGGTTTCTTGAAAAGAAATTTATTTGCAGTATAAATATTTACTAGATAGATTCCTAGACAAATTAAGTTGATATGTACTTTTAGTGTGGTTGATGCGATGTTAAATAAAATTATATTATCACTGTTGAAGTAGAGATCAGTAGATGGTTTATATTGTCATATCAACCAGTCATAATTAAGTTTCTCAAACATTGTGTGGCGACTATTTGTTTTTGGCCTGTTTCTTCATCTTATTAATATTCATTCATTATTATCCCCGCGCTATAGCAGTGAGGGGATATAGTAATAGCGGCTGTCTGTCTGTCTGTCTGTCCATCCGTCACACTTTCTTGTTTATGCGATAACTTGAGTAAACATGGATAGATTTGAATAATTGTTTGCATGTGGCTTGTAATTATCATTATCTTGGATGAGTTGTAACATGGAAATATTTGAAGCAAGGGTTTTGAGGGAAAATCTTATTTTTTGGTTGAAAAATCACCAATTTTGAGAATTGTGTCTTGTTTACGCGATAACTTTAGTAAACATGGATAAATTTGAATAAT
>MJUT01034350.1:236340-250433 GCA_002080005.1 Gigantidas platifrons
AAAAAAAAAATTCAATATATGGCTAAACTTCTGAACTTGATGTAGATAAAAACAAAATGACCTTTTGATAATAAATAATGTGTTGATGGCATTGGGGATGAAGTTGATAGATGAAAGAAAGTCAAGGTCAATATATTTTGAAAACAGAAAGAAGAAAAAAAATATGTGTGATTATTTCAATGATATATTGTATATTAGTTACCCCTTTGACCAACATCTCTTGATCAATTCTAACTGTAATGTTAATTCTGGTTTCAAAATATAACTTTGACTATAGTGATTTACGACAGCTTGTCTTAAGGATGTTATCACATTGAGCAAGGGTCATTGTCGACTTTTTTTTCAACTTTGTCATAATGGGATTCAATGGAAACCTTCCTAGAAAAACAACTTTATTCATATATATCTTTTATATTACATTAAGCACACTGTATGGCAATTGTCATGAGATGGACAGATTGTGATGTTTTGGGAGAGATAGATTTCCCATGAGTCTTACCCCTTAATTACGATTGTTATACTTGATGACCAATGGGACAGGAGACACATGTCTTAAATGAAAAATCTATTTCTAAGTTCTTTGGTATCAAGGTTATAAAATAGTGGTTTAAATACATCTTGAAGCCACGATATAGCTGAAATACTGTTAAGGTTGGCATTAAACACCAATCAATCAATCAATCAAATACATCTTGATGCCACAATATAGCTGAAATACTGTTAAGGATGGCATTAAACACCAATCAATCAAATACATCTTGAATTGCATTTCTACCCAAATAACGCAACAATAAAAAGTGAAATTTTTGTATTTTGAAATTCCTTTTTCAATATTTTAATTAGAAGACCTAATCAGCAAGGGTTTTGTTTGTTTAACACCACTGTTGATAGATAAGAATTCTGTAAAATAATCTTTTTGTAAACTTGATACATTATGGTAGCATTAGAATTATTCGAGGACTTCATCTGCAAAACATCAAAACTTTTTCAATGTTGTACCACAGAACTGATGCAAGTCACTGACAAACTTTTATCACAAAATATTGTATAGAGTGCACCTCACCATGAGAGGGATTCGAACTCGCAACGTTAGTGGTGATAGACACTGATTGCATAGGTAGTTGTAAATCTATTAATCATGTAAAACTGACTGCCACGATATTTATATATAACTGAAATATTGTTGAAAGTGGCATTAAACACCATAACCCTAACCCCCCTACATTAATAGAAGATTTAACCATACGATCTGGACTTACTTTTTAAGTGATACAATATTGGGCAACTCGGTTTGTGCATCTCTTATTTTACACACCATTATGATGAGATGGAAAGTTTAATTTACATTAAAGATTGCAAAACTTAAGCTCAGAAAATTTATTCATACTTATTTTATATAAGATTGCAATAGGGAAGCAAGAAATATATCATTGATCACATAATATTGCAAAGAAAGAAATATTATAGATGAAGTTTTGAAATATAAATCTTTATTAAAATCGGCTTGGTATAATAATCTTTACAAAGAAACTAAATAAATAACAACAAAACATGGTGCAGTTTAATAATCTATGGTTTTAATGCAGTCAATTGTATACAATTCATCTTTTATCGTAAGTGTAAGCTGTTATTTTTTATTCCTTTTAATGCTGTGTATTTAGTGAAATCTTTGGCACTTCAGACTAACTTAACAGTTCAAATATCACTGGCACTTCAGACTAACTTACCAGTTCAAATATCACTGGCACTTCAGACTAACTTAACAGTTCAAATATCACTGGCACTCCAGACTAACTTAACAGTTCAAATATTTTTATAATTTCAGATAAAAGATTATTTCAATATGGCCAAAAACAATCTGATTAAAATCACATCTCTGACTGGCTTCCCTTGTAATTTTGTATGACATGTCATGGTGTGGGAGATCTGAAGGAACCACATTATGGATCACTTACGAGTATCCTCATGATATCATCATTATGGGTTATGACCTATTTTGACAACTTTGTCCAGTATGATTGGTCCTAATAAACAAAGCAGTTTATTTCCAAATTTTAATGCTTTCATAGCCTCCTAATTTTCAATGGATGGTACCATAGGGTCAACCACATGTGACCCCTCGGCCATAATGGGTTTCCTTAGATCTCAAGCCTCCCGTCTTATCAGTAAAGTGAGCAGGTCAGAGATGTGATTTTAATCAGATTGGCCATAAATTGGCAAAGATAGAAGTTGTACTTATGAAAAAGGTATTACAATGTACAAAAAATGTGTATGACATCTGTAATTATACATACAGTTAAACAACTATATAAAGGGCACTCAGTGGAACCTGACAATGTACCCTTTATGAGCAGTTGCCCTTTATATACAGGTTATAATTATATGCACTAATCATTAATGGGAAAAGTGAAACTCAATCTTCGAAATTAGACTTTCGAATTTACTGGCCCGAAAACTTCAAAATTAGAATATTTATATAGATTCTATTGAGAAAATTTGGCAATAGTCACTGGTCCGAATCAATTTTCACTGGCCGTGGGACACCCAACCACTGCTAAAGTTGATGACTGGAGACTACCCATTATAGACAGTGATTTGCTATATAAGAGGTGCCCTTTAAGACAAGTTAGACCATATATATCCTTATTCTCATAAACCATAAACAGTATTTACAATTAGAATCTATGTCTACATATTAACATGTAATTATTTTGATACCTGCTAATCTAATTATTTCTTCACAAATGACAGCATAATCATGTTACCTTTAGTAACTGGTAATCCAGATGTATCTGTCTTTGATTTGAACCCTAATTACAGATAAAAATGTGATTCAGTGGGAAAGTAATGGTTAATTCTTATTTGATCAGATTAATTGTCAGCTCAGTGACTGGTGTTTAATATAAATTGTTTGAAATACAATCAAGCCTGCCCATGTGGTAACCTCTATTAAACAGTCACCTGTATTAAAAGGTCAAGTTTTCTTGTCCTGACATAACAAATTTCATATGAATTGAACCTCTTTTAAGAGGTCATCTGTCTTATAAGGCCACTTTTTCTTTGTCCCAAAGGTGGCCTCTTAATACAAGTTTGACTGTATATTCTAGTCAGACTGCATTATGAAGTATTGATTGCCTTATCAACTTTTGTTGATATCAATTACAAAACAAAATTAACCAATAATATTATAAATTATAGTGCAATCTGTCAATATTAATACCAGGAAATATTATAATGGCTAATTTTTCAATCTTTTATCATGTGCAGTTAGCAATTTGTTTTATATCTGACATTACCTTACAGTTTTATAACGGTTTGATGTTCGGTTTATGGTGTTTAATGCCACTATCAACAAGTATAACAGTTTGAAATTAACTTTGATATTTGACTATTCTGAAAGACAATTTAATTCTTAAGGAAGTATTACTCTATATCTTCTTGAATGCGGTCAGGTATGGATTTACTATGACTTTAAGTTTAATAGTAATGTATCTGTTGTCTGTCTGTAATTATATCAATGATATTCTAATCTAATTAAATTTGGATGTTTGTTGTTCTTTTTTTGGCCATACACTTACCTTCTAACGACATCATGTATGGGGTCACACCAGAGTTCATATTTTCAACTCACCAATCAGCAATGAGCCAACTAATCTTTAGCTATCGAAACCAAGTACATGCAAGAGTTGTTGTCCGATTGGTCAATATATTTAACCTTCTTGCATATGATTGGATGTTCAAAGATGAATCAAAGGTTACATAACTTAACCCCAAACAGGATCTTGTTAGATGTTAGTGTATTGTACAAGAGAAAAAATGAAGAAAAAGATACAACAAGCTTCTAATTTTGATTAGATTGAAGAAAATAAATGTTTTCATCTCAATTCATAAAAACATTTTTGGAGAGGGAAAAAATGGGGGGTATACAATATTTCAGTTATAACAGTCATCTTTCTTCAACTTGGGGGGAAAACTGGCGTGAAGAAATCAACTGCCTGAACGTGCACTGACAAGCTGTGGGTTCAGGTCAAAGCAGAGACTATGAAGTAGGTATCTGCTGCTTTACAGTTGAATGCAATGCATTAAGGTGTAAGACCTAAAGACCGGGTTGGCTTGTAATCAGAATAATATGTTTGAGTAGAGTGACATTTCTGCTTGTGGATTGTTGTTTCAGTGAGTTGGCACTATAAACTAAGCGTGTTGGTCTGTACAAAGTGGACATCATTATATCATTGAATTATATTATATACATAGGAACGATATGCATCGATATGTGTTACTTTTCCAGCTGTTGTCTATTTGTTAGCAGCTTACAGTTATTGTGATTATGTCTGTTTTGCAGTAATCTCACAAAATGGGCAAACCAAACCTTAGGTTAACACATGGATCCTACAGTGATGTACACTGTAGTCAAGTGCCACCTGTGATCAAAAACACTGTTTTAAGTTACTCATGCTTAAAGAACATTGTTTTAAGTCATTCATCATGCTTTAAGAACATTGTTTTAAGTCATTCATGCTCAAAGAACAGTTGTGAGTTATTGAGTTGTTCTGCAATTCATGAAGTATATTTTGATAATTCAAGATATGGATTAGTTTATTCAAAAGCTGTTTAAAAGTTTCTGAGATAAAAAGCATGATAAAATCTTGGCATTTTTAAAAGTTCTCTAAAATTTTTAAAATGTTTTGAAAGTTGAAGTTGTGAACATATTGAGTTGAAAGAATGTAAAAGTGATGATATTCTGTATAAAAATGCCAGTACTACCAGGTATAGAAAGATTAAAATATAATATTATGTATTTACTTAACAGTATTTTATACCTAATAATAGTTTTGTCCTCAATGGTAGAAACATATAAAGTTGGTAGTATTTACTAAGGGTTTAGTAATTCAAACTAATGTGTTGACTAAGAAAGTCTTCACGTTTCATGTTTTATTTATAGTATGTTCTAATCTTTGTAAGAAATAAGATGTGTAGGTAATATACAAGGAGTTTTATAGTTCAGTTCCCATGACAAACACTATATGTCTTTGTTGAATTTTTGTCTATGAATCTTTTAATGCATGTTGACATTCTATTTTGTACCTCTTTAAAGTTGACATTGCCGGATTATGTTCAAAGTATTTCATGAATGCAGTCATTATTTTTTATTTATATATAGTTCCACTGGGATGTTAGATTAAGATTTTGTGTCCTCGGTTGACCCTTCATACCACATGAAAAATTATGAAAATTGTACCCCAATGATAGTAAGATTTAGATGTCAAATGTCATTTACCTTTGTTGTTTGTGTAGGAAATGTCTGGTGTGAATGTACTGATGAAATATGTTGTCTTTGGTTTACATGTAGAATGTAGGGAGGGGTCATTGTAGTCATGTTCGGATGGTAGTTAGATTTACAACTACCTATGCAATCAGTGCCTATCACCTCTAACGTTGTGAGTTCGAACCTCGCTCAGGTGAGGTGTACTCGATACAACATTATGTGATAAAGTTTGTCAGTGACTTGTGGCAGGTCTTTGGTTTTCTCTGGGTACTCAAGTTTTCTCCACCACGATATAACTGAAATATTGTTGAAAGTGGCATTAAACATCAAAACCAAACCTAGAATGTTAGCTCTTTCATATATTTGAAAAGTTTGAAGATACCAAAGAAGTAATCAGAGCTGTAAACCCAAAGAAGGACATACTATACAATAGCCACAAGAAACTGGACAAAATAGAATTTTACACGAAATGATCCATAAATAACTACACAGAAGGCTGAAGATTAAGCAACATGAATCACACTTATAACCAGGAGTGAACTCCAGAAGGGTATGCAGTTTCTGCTCCACTAGTTGTACCCGTCATGTCACTCGTGTTAAAAATCCAATTGCAAATGTTTCCTTGGAATCAGGAGTATTCCTTAAAGTTTGTCAAAATGTTTCACTAAATTAATATTAAAAGGCTTGATTTGATTTGATTTGATTGCTCAGCGTCCATTAAACACCAGGAGACTTGTCATCAATATTGATCTGTTTTAAATGTTAATCATAAGACGTAATATCTAAGTACTATGGTACTTTAAAGGTCCCTTAAGTTTATATCAAAGTATGGTACTAAAAATTAGGATCACTACTTAATAAATAATGATTTGGGGCTTTTCCATTTAATTAAAATAGAATATCATGTTAAGAGAAACAATGTCAGATTATATCAAGTTCTTAAATTATTTCTGTATTAAGAAGTCAATTTTATAATATTGCCAGAAATTAAATGAACTATTTAAAGAGGATTTTATTAGGTTTTTAACACCACAATAAATCCCTTGCAATAGGATTACCAATTGCTTTTATCAATGTTGTGAATAGCTGCATCATTCAATTTTCTCTTTGTAATATTTTTGTATGATTAGCTCCCCTTTTACATGCTTTGAGTAAATATAAATTTATGTATTTGATTTGGTAATTTTATTAGAATAAGTATTCTCAAATAAATGGTTGTTTCTGAAAAAAAGATTTCAAAAAATTTTACATGGTAGAATGTGTACAATGTAATTATGTCTCCCCTTCGAACGAAGGGAGACATATTGTTTTAGTCTGATTTGTTCTTCTTCCGCTTCTTCTGCTTCTGCTTCTTCTCAGCGAAGCTTGTCCGGGCCATAACTTTTTTGTCTTTCCAGATAGGTCAATTATATTTGGTATGTGGGTGCACGACCATAAGGCGGTGTGTTGCGTACCTTAGTGACCTTTGTGGGACCTTGACCTTTGACCTCAAGGTCAAATAATTGTTTTTTAAATAGTATTTTTGTCCGGGCCATAACATTTTTGTCTTTCGAGATAGGTCAATGATATTTGGTATGTGGGTGCATGATCATAATGCGGTGTGTCGCGTACCATAATGACCTTCGTGGGACCTTGACCTTTGACCTCAAAGTCAAATAATTGTTTTTTAAATAGTATTTATTTGGTATGTGGGTGCATGACCATAAGGCGGTGTGTCGCATACCATAATGACCTTTGTGGGACCTTGACCTTTGACCTCAAGGTCAAATAATTGTTTTTTAATATTATTTTCTTTTCCGGACCATAACATTTTTGTCTTTAGAGATAGGTCAATGATATTTTGTATGTGGGTGCATGACCATAAGGCAGTGTGTCGCATATCGCAATGACTTTTGTGGGACCTTGACCTTTGACCTCGAGGTCAAATAATTGTTTTTTAAATAGTATTTTGTTGTCCGGGCCATAACATTTTTGTCTTTCGAGATAGGTTGTTGTACAGATGGCCGCATTAAGGGGAGACATAAGTTTTAGGTATCTAAAACAGTTCTTCCTAGTTTTTAATTTACAATACACATCACTTTTTTTAGTAAAAGTTTATTAGACTGGTCAGCTGATGGGAATTATTATCATGTTCCTATGTGCTACCCATCAAGTATTACTATTGTTTAGCAATTTTCTTATTTTACAAGATGCCATAGCTTTTCAAACTTTAGAAATGCCATGATGATGTAATGGTTAGTGTGCTCTTTTCCCTTGCAGAAGATTTTAAGCTTAATGCTGGTCCGATCAAATCAAAGAAAAAAAATGTAATTGTTGCTTTCCTGTAAAACACACAGCATGAAGGAGTAAGAAGAAAGACCTGTTGACATGAAGTCAGGATAATATGATTAAGTGAAGCTACATGTCTGTCTACCTTTGGACTGTTGTTTCACTATAAAAATTCAACTCAATCTATTGGTCTAGTACAAAAACAAACATTATCATCATGATTTCATTAAAAGGTTACACTTGTTCTCATCATGTTATAGCAGTCTTTGCCTTATTTTTTTTCTCACCTACTTGCTCGCAAGCCAAATTTAGAAAAGAAATCTATTTATTCAAACAAATTCTTTCATAATTTTCACTTGTCCTAATCCAGTTTTACTTGTCCCAGGCTTTGTGCAAGTGGGTTAACACGAAGACGGTTGTTATAGCTTTACCATTGGATACTGTGTTCAACTTTGATCACACTCTCAAGCTTTGAATTGTTGTTGAAATAGTTCACAAAAATTATATTAAGCTCAAGAATTCTTTTGTAAATAAATAAATGAAAGAATTAACATGTGTTTTTCACATGTTTCTACAGATATTGTTAAGCTGTATAATTATTGTTGTTTCCTTCCATGCACTTTAGATTAAATAACACTGATAAAAACTCAAATGTTTTGATAAATTAATAGAATTTCCATTTCAAATCATAATACCATTAGTATATTTAATAAAGTTTAACGAAAATGTTAAGTACTTATTTTACCAAAGAGAATTTATTCGGACTTCATAAACTCAGAATTCACATTCTTACACACAGTAATGATATTTGAAATGATTTTTAATTACTAATTATTAAAAAAAAAGTTAAATTGTGAAACTTAAAAAAAAAAAAAGAAGGCATATCAAAAGATGCTGTAGTTCTTTTTCTCATTAAAATATTGTGACTGTATGAAGTGCAAGTTGAAATAGGAAACAGTACAAAAAAATTAGAAAAAATTGATATCACAATGAGTAAGGAAGCATTTTTTTGTGAACAGTATCTTGTTATATAAGCATTGACAATAATGTGAGTATTACTTATTTCCTTTTAGCAATCCCAAATCAACAGTTTTGAAGATTTGCTAGACCTTGTCAAATCTTGACATTAACTTTCTTATCATCTTGTCCATTTAGACTTGTAGCCCAAAGTTGAAGTTTTAGTTTTCCGAAAGCAGGAAATACTTGTCTAATTAAAATTTTTGACTTATAAAGCAAGATAGTGATCAGTTTTTAATAACAATTTCTGATTGGTTAATAAAAATATCCTATACTATTTTTGAATAGGGAAAATCCACTATGTCTTTGATGAACAAAATTTATAAAAGGACAACTTTCAACGGACGAATTTTATAACATTTTGTGAATTTTAGCGTTTTTATTTATTTTGTTCACTTGTCCCTCGGCATGCATCTTTCATTAGCCCGAACCAAACTTTTACTTGTCTCTGGCTACCGGATTACCTTTAATGTCAAGCCCTGCTTGTAATTTATTAGATTAGTTCAACAGTTGCTGGCTACACTAGGACAAGATCAAGTTGTTTCTATAATGTGACCAGGTTATTTTATTTCTGATAACTCGTCTGTCCGGAGTTTATAACTTGTGACTGATCTATTTTCTCTGAAATTGCTTGGCAATAAATATGTTTTAAGTATCTGTCCATTATGGTGATAAAATTGTTATAAATATATTGACAAATGGAATGTTTTTGAATGACATAACAGATATCAAACAATATTGATTGTCAATCACTATATAATTACAATAAGAATTGATTAGTTTCACTGTGTGCCTTTTCCTGGTTTCTATTACATTATTTTTGATTAGTAAGACCTAGGCTAATTTGAAAAATGGACAATATCGTTAAATTATTATGGGGTGAAAACCAGTTTTTTTTTTATTGAAAATAGCTGGGATTTTGAAAATTGTTCCTTCTTTGTGACAAAAACAAATACCTCGGTACTATATATGATAATTAGTACATAGAGTAAATTTGTATAACAATCAATTATGAATCTTTTTTAAAAGCAATAAAATAATTTGGCAGAAGGTCCAGGTAAATTAGTGAACTTTGGCAATTTACAAGAGAATTTTATATAATTTTACAACTTTTTTTTCTGTAAAAGCTGTTGTGAATAGCGATATCTAAGTTTGGTGGTACTATAGGGGAATTTTAATGGGTGGAAATCAGGGCACACAGTTTGATGGTTGTAAGCAAGTTTTGTGATAAAAGGAGTGGTAATATGGCGAGGGAGCATTGTATATTATGTTGTTTATTTGTTTTGCAAGAACGGATTTCCCGGAGCAATATTGCATTGAAGGTGATGCCATGGATGCGAGATACGACATTTAGTGCATTTTTCTGATAAAACATGTTTATCGAGGATTTTCACACTGATGTCAGTGACATCAATATAACCTCCCAAAGTTACATACAGAAATCAACAATAATAATAAGTTTTCTATCAAGCGATTAGGTTGAGTTATCAAAGTAAAAGATAAAAGAAATGTTAAACAAATCATGGATAAAATTGGATATTTGTAATATATGAAATTATGTACATAATTGTAATGTTTAAAGCATAGTTTTTTTTTTATATTAAAAATGATTTTATTGTAAATTTCAAAACGTGGGGGTGGTTGGTACTAATTGAAATAATATCACATTTTTCAATATCTCAACATTATGTGATAAAGTGTGTCAGTGACTTGCTGCGATCAGTGGTTTTCTCTGGGTACTCCAGTTACCAGCCAGTTATATATATAGCTGAAATATTGTTGAAAGTGGCGTTAAACACCATGACCCTAACCCCTCAATAATCGTAAGCATTTTCATCCCCTTCATTTAGTCAAATCTATGATCACATGCCTACATTTACTGTACCATATCTAAGGAATAGGACGCAAGTGTTACCATGGTTAAATTTCAATCATCTTGAATGTACTCCAAAAAATACAGGTAGGATCATTAACTGGATCTTGACCTGGACATTTGTCTGTAATGGAGGTCGTGGATCGATCTATCAAGGTCATTCATTGATTGAATGATGTAAGAATTTTAAAGTACAACATTTTGATAGTACCTTGGGGACCAATTCAGAAGTAATCATGCCTAAAAAAATCATCTAATCAATAAAATGTAATAAGGAAACATATATATGGCAGAGAAAATGCCAACTTATTTTACTGGTAACATTACCCGCCACAAATTTTTCTAAACCTATCAATAGGTAGTCAGTCCTCACGATGAGCACCGGTCCTCTGTTTTTCTTTAGAATTTTTTTTTTTAGAGCAGTGAAACAAGGGAAAAAATGAATTAAAAAGATACAAAGTGTTCTTCATATTGTAAATCAATTTGATTTGACTGTTCTTTATGATGTCTTATTTGAAAAAAAAGAAGGATATTTAAAAAAAAAAAAAAAAAATTAGGAAGAATAACAAGAAATTCATGATTTGGGTGTTGTTGATTAAAAGTGACTTGGTTAGAATTGATTCCAGTTCATAAACAAATTCAAAAACTAAGAATCGTCAAAAGATCTTGAATCGTTTTGCATATTAATGTATTTACGAGAGTCTCTTAGCATCCGGCATTAGCTGTATTTACAGTGATATACCAGTAAATGTGGCACATAATATTTAAATTGGCAAACTACTGTGGTTTATTTGCATATTTTTAACATTAGAACTGCAAAGTGCAAGTGAGATATTGACTTTATGTAAACGATGTATACTGTTACTAAAATATACAGTATACTTGTTTTTTGTTTTTGTTTGTTTGTTTGTATTTTTTTGTTGGGGGGGAGGAGGAAAGGAGAATTAGATACAGATATTTGCAGTCTTTGCCTGAATGTTTTTCACCTACATGCCTGAAAGCCAAATTTAGAAAAAAATGTCTATTTATTCAAACAAATTCTTTCATAATTTTCACTTGTCCGAATCAAGATTTACTTGCCCCTGTGGTTCGGGCAAGTGGGTTAGCACTGTATGGGTCCGGCTTCAGTGTTGGATCAAATGACAAAGTTTAGTAAATGCATTATATTTACGATCCAGATCATTGTATGAGTATAATAATCTCCATGGACAACTGGTTTATCTAATAAGAGTTGGCAGACAGTTTCATTCCTCAATACAAAAATGAATGATTCTTACTGGTTTAATTGAAGTACCATCTGTATATGGATATTTACATTTCCTTCAGAATATTAGAGCAAAAAGAAATTAGTTTACATATGTTGGGAATACATAAAAAGGATGATCACCTTCTGTGTGACCTTATGAAGATGTTATTATACTGTTATGACTTCAACAACTCCGGTCAAAAATGTTCAACTCCTTTTATATAATGAATTCTGCTATTTCATTGGTTAAAAAAAGACAAGGTAGATGCAAATTTTTAAAGATTACCTTGAATGTCTCAATTTAGAATTACAGCAATTAAGTTTTACAGTGAACCCCTGGTTATAGAAATAGGACATAGTTTTAACATAAGTACAACTGGTAGAGTTCATCCCTCCGAAGGGGTCTTCTATTGGTCGTCAGGGACCAATCAAACATTACTCACCCTTGGGACTGTACTTGAATGAGTGGATTGTGTATTGAGAATGTCATACTCCTTGCATGTAAAAGAAAATTGCAGCAGCACCTAATAAACATCAAGAATGGTCTTTGGTTGCCTTTTACAAAGCAAATTTGTCATTATTATCCTTTCATCCTGTGGCAACCAAAACATTTGCACTTGGGCCCATCCCAGCGGCAACTATACATCATATATTGTTTTTAAATATGTTGTCATCATGTATATAACTGAAATAGGGTGTTCATATTTTAGTTAGATTTACAACTACCTATATGCAATCCATGCCTACTGCCACTAACGTGAGTTCGAATCTCACTCGGGCGAGGTGTACCCAATACAACATTATGTGATAAAGTTTATCAGTAACTTAAGGCAGGTCGGTGGTTTTCTCTGGATACTCTGGTTTCCCCCTCCAATAAAACAGACTGCCACGATATAACTGAAATATTGTTGAAAGTGGCATTAAACACCATAAACCCTAAACTTATAACTGAAATACTGCTCATTTGTTGTAATATAGCAATCAGTCAATAAAATTGTAAAACAGATTAACCAAAATTTGACAGTTTTTTAGAATCAAGGAAAGCAGACTCTTAGTAATTATTTTGTCTTTCAAGTTGTATTAGTTTTTGTAAGAATTTAATTATGTTTTCATGTTTGTATGTTTTTGTCACATTACAAACTGATATAGTTTAAATGAAAATAAAGTTTATATTACATAAAAAAAATAATGTGTAGGTTCAAGCCTAAGTCATCACATGCTTGACGTATCACAGGTGTCAAAGATTTAGTGTACTTATCTACACTTTGTTGGTTTACTCAGGGAACTCTAACACCCTCTACCATGGTATAGCTTGATAATTAATGACAATAGCATATGGATGGCTTGTAAGATTTCAAGTATTTGACTTTCCATTATGTCACAACTCACAAATACGGAATTTGACAGTTAAACCTGCTTAAGCAGTCACCTGTATTAAAAGGTCACCTTTTTAGCTCACCTGACCCAAAGGGTCATTTGAGGTATTGCCATCACTTGGCATCCATCGTCCGTCCGTTAACTTTTTCATATTTTATTCTACTCCTCTGAAACAACTGGGCCAAATGGAACCAAACTTGGCAAAAAGCATCTATATTAGGTCCTCTATAAAGTTTCTTCATTTCGTCCCATTCCGCCAACAAATATGGCCACCAAGGGCAATTCTTGTTTCTGATTGGCTAATGTTAAAAAAATCTTCTCCTCTGAAACTGCTTGGCCTAATGGAGCCAAACTTGGCAGGAAGAATCTATGTAAGATCCTCTATAAACTTCTTCATTTGGTTCCATTCGGCCAACAAACATGGCCACTGTTACTAAAAACTATAAGAGATAAATGTTAAGCTTAAACAGCAAACATGTGCAGCATGTCAAGATTTACCTAGCCTGCAATTTTAAAGTAAAAATGTTAATACTTTTCATCTTTTATTTCAAAAACTATAGATGTTAAGTGTAAACTGACAACATGTTCAGCATGTCAAGATCTACATGCCTTGCAATTTTGAAGTAAATCTGATTACCCGTCTAGGAGGTATTGCCCTTTTTTCATTATTATTTTTTTAATTTAAACATTTTTGTCTGATATTTCAAAAACTATTAGAGATAAAGATTAAGTTTAAATTACAAAAATGTGCAGCATATCAAGATTTACATACCCTGCAATTTTGAAGTTAATCTGGATACCTAATTTGGAGTTATTGTTCTTTTTTCATCAAAGTTTCAAAATTTTAATACTTTTAGTCCTTTATTGTCCCCCGACGCTTCGTCGAAGGGGACTATAGAAATGGGTATCGTCCGTCCGTCCGTCCGTCCGTGTGCTTTTTGGTTTCCAGATGATAACTTGTGAATGAAAAGTCAGATTGAAGCTAGGTTTGGTATGTAAGTGTATCTTATGAATATCTAGGTCAAGTTCGATAATGACAATTTTTC
>MJUT01034350.1:254929-275824 GCA_002080005.1 Gigantidas platifrons
TTGTGAACACTCTAGAATCAACATCCTTCAATGGAATTTGACCAAACTTGGTACATGCTTAGTCCTTAGGAGAGTCTGGAGCCCTATTGATTTTCAAGGTCATGGGTTAAAGGTCAAGGTCACAGGGTCTAATTTTTACCCTGTAGCATCTTTGTGAACACTCTAGAATCAACATCCTTCAATGGATTTTGACCACACCTGGTACATACTTACTTACTTAGTCCTTGCTATGCCTCAAGGCACATAGGGCAAGGACAAGTTTCCTCCACTCTTCTCTGTTGTTGGCTTTTCTTTCTATTGTGCCCCAGGTGTATCCTCTTTCCTTTATTTCATTTTCGATGGTGTGCCTCCATGTTGTGTTTGGTCTTCCTCTTTTCCTTTTCCCTTCTGGTTTCCATCTTAGGGCTACCGTAGTCATGTCTTCAGATGGCTTAAGTAGAACATCACAGAGCCACCTCCATTTCTTTTGAATCAACAAAGTCTCCATGTCCTTGGTGTTTGTGATGTCATGCACGTCTTTGTTGGAGATTTTGTTCGGCCAGAATATCTTCATTATCTTTCTTAAACAGGTGTTATGGAAGTTGGAGAGTCTGTTGATGTCTTTATCAGTCATTCTCCAGCACTCTGAGCCATATAGGAGCTCAGATAGTACACAGCTGTTATAAAGTTTAAGTTTGGTCTTCTTTGAAAAGGTTGTTGTCTTCCAGATGTTACCTAATCTGATGAATGTTGATCTAGCTTTTCCTATTCTGACCTTTATATCTTTTTCAGCTTCACCCTCCATTGTTATACAGCTTCTTAGGTAATTAAATGAGTCTATGTATCCAGTTGTTTCCCTTCTACAAATATGACTGGCAATCTCTCTGTGTTGAGGTACATTAATTTTGTTTTCTTGGCATTGATCTTGAGGCCAATCATTTTAGCATTTTCTTTTAATTTTCTGGTCTTTTCCTGCATATGGTCTTCAGTATGCGATAATAGCGTTAAATCATCAGCGTAATCTGTATCTTCTAGTGTGGTACATAGTGTCCATCTCAGTCCGGTGTTACCTTCTGTTAAGGGTTGTTCTCATTACCCAATCAATTGCAATTATGAAGAGCACAGATGACATAATGTAAGCGTACTTTCTTTCCGGTGTGTAGAATGTCCGGGTACGTAAATACCCTAGTGTATTTCTACCTAGTGTGTTTATTCCATCAACAGAAATACACTAGTGTATTTCTGTCGTGGAATTTCTACTCTAGTGTGTTTTATCCGAAATGAAAGAATTCACTGTTACACATCCCTGTCTTGCTCCTGATTTTACAAGGAAACTAGTGTCAGCTTCAGAGTTGATGGTACATGAAAAATTTGCATAGAACTGCTTGATGAGTTGCACTATCTTACTTGGTATTCCATAGTTTCTCAAAATTTCCCATAGACTGTCTGTGTGTAGGCTGTCAAAGGCTTTCTCAAAATCTACAAAATTAACAAGTAGTTTTCTCTGCCACTGATGGCACTGTTCTAAGATGTTTCTGAGGACAAATATGTGGTCTATGTAACAACTACCTTTTCTGAACCCAGCTTGTTCTTGTCGTAGTTTCTTGTCTACAGCTTCTATTATTCTTGATATTACAACTATGCAGAAGACCTTACTCGGAATGGATAGTAAAGTGATTCCTCTCCAGTTGTTGCAGGTATTCAAGTCTCCTGATTTTGGTATTCTTATGATGTTACCTTCAGACCAACTGTTAGGTATAACAGCCTTCTCCCATATTTACACTTGGTACATACTTAGTCCTTAAGAGAATCTGAAACCCTATTGATTTTTCAAGGTCAAAGGTCAAGATCAACGGGTCAAGATTTTTACCGCGTAATGTCCTTGTGAACACTCTAGAATCAACATCCTTCAATGGATTTTGACCAAACTTGGTACATACTTAGTCCTTAAGAGAATCTGAAACCCTATTGATTTTCAAGGTCATAAGTCAAATTCACAGGGTCAAATTGTTAGGCGATGGGGATACGCCACGCTTTGCGTTGCCCTTGTTACATTTAAATCTTCTCCTCTGAAACCGCTGGGTCAAATAAACCAAAACTTGGTGGGAAACATCTATAGAATGTCTTCTATCAACATTGCACATTTCGTCCCGGTCCGTTAACAAACATGGCTACCACAGGCAATTCTTGTTTCTAGTTGGTCAATGTCTAAAATCCTTTTCCTCTGAAACCGCTTGGAAAAATGAACCGAAACTTGATGGGAAGCATCTATAGAAGGTCCTCTAAAATAAAGATTGCTCATTTTGTTCGGATCGGTCAACAAACATGGTACATATTAAGCTGTAATTGTAGATATACCATGAACTATTCCAGATTTCCTTTTGAACCTTAACCTCGGCTGAAACCAGAAGACGTTTGTTTTTGTGCAAAAAATAACTTAATTTAAACTATAGGGTACATGATTGACATAATCCCTCCTCCAATAGCTTATACCAGATGTCTTTATGCCATTGAAAGTGTACCAATTAGATTTTAGCTCACCTGACGTGAAGGGTCATGTGAGATGTTGACATCGATTGACGGCCCTCATTGTCGTCCATCTTAACTTTTTAGCGTAAACATCAGCTCTTCCGAAACCATTGAACCAAATAAACAAAGCTTGGATGGGGTGGTTCTTATTTGGCCCCCTTTTGTCAAGCCCACCCTCAATCCAAGCTGGTCGTTTTAAAAATAGATTTAAAAAAATTGTCTGTTTCTATTTGGTGTACTGAGTCATAATCGGCTCAAATATGCATCTGTATGACAATGAGTAGTTGACCAAATATTGTGGAGCTTTTAGTGAGATTTTTAATATTCAGCTGTTTATACCAATTATACAAAAAGATCTTTTTTTTTTTATATAAAAAAATCAAATTGAAGTATTCAGAAGTTATTGATCTAGATGTAGCCAAAATTAGCTTAGATGGCCTTTCGACAGTCGTCCACTTTTAAATTTGTGTATCATAGTCTTAACCTCCATCAATTATGGCTGTTGGTAATAAAATAGAAATTGCATGTATTGTCCTTCACTGTTTTTCCCTACCAGTTAATTTGAAACTGGAATCAGCTGAAATTTGAATTTTAACTTGTTAAATGTTCCAACTTATTCTATAAAATTTTGAAGTCATATTGAAAAAGAGTTGAGTGATTTCAGGCTCCCCAGGCAGTTTTTAGGTTTCAGATCCACATAACTTCAATAAATAATAAGACAATTTTATAGCCAGATAAATGTTACAGTTTTACAGACTTGGTTGAGCCTATTGTTAAAAGAGTTAATTGTTAATTTATTACATTTTAAGTTTGACATATAATACACATTTCATAATGCTTATATCTGGGGGAGGAAAATAGCATTTTATGTGACAGTGAACACCAATAATATTAAAAAGTATATTTACATTGTTATAAGTTAATTGTTAATTTATTACATTTTTGAATTTGACTTATAAATACACATTACATAATGCTTATATCTCGGGGAGGAAAATAACCTTTTAATGTTATCACAAATAATATTAAAAAGTATTTATATACAATCAAACCTGTCTTATGTGACCTTCCAAGGGAACAGTGAAATAATGTTACATAAGACAGGTGGTTGCTTAATACAGGTTTAATTGACATGAAATGCACTGTGAAGGGAAATAAAAATTAAGGTTACATAAAACAAGTTATTGTTTAATAGAGGTGGTCACTAAAGTAGGCTGGACTGTACATTGTTATAAACAGCTGATACAATTAGTTCAGAGGGATTATGAAAAATATATGGCAGTCTATTGAATATTTAGAGTTAAATTAACGATATTGTTGTATTGTATACGGGGTACCTTGAAATTATTTAAATGTCAATATAAGATATAAAAAGAAATCCTATCCTGCAGAGTCCTAACAGAGATTTTCTTGGTTAACCAGTGGACAATATATATTACATACAGCTGTACATTTCACAAAGACACACTATAATCATAGCATATCAGGCTTAACAACTATTGTTAGTGTCCCATTTTTATCACATGTAGACATTTTCAAATGAATCTTTTTTTTAGCTATTTTATTGTCTCAGATGTTATAGATAGTATCATGCCATCATCCTCATTCAAATTAAAACTACCTTTTGTAGTCTTTTCCTTAATTTTTTTTTCAACTACTTACTGAAAGCCAAATTAAATTTTGTTTCTATTTATTCAATCAAAATCTTTCATAATTTTCACTTGTCTGAATCTAGATTTACTTGTCCCAGGGTTTGGGAAAGTGCAGGTTTGTGCGAAGACTACTTTTAGCCTTAAGTTGATGAAAGATTGAAAAAGAAAATGCCTATTATTAATTTTGTTCTTGATAGAAGTTTTTTTCAGTTTTCAGTAGAAATTGTTGACAGGTCGAGGAGAACATACTTATGAGTGTTTCAGTGTTAGATAGAAGTTGTTGTTTTGGTAAAGGGTAGAAGCTATTATTTTGCTTCTAGGTAAAAGTTATTCTGATTCTAAGTAGAAGTTGTTGCTTTGGTTCTATGTAGAAGTTATTTTGGTTCAAGGTATAGGTTGTTGTTTTGGTTTTATGTAGAAGTTGTAGTTTTGGTTCTAGATAGAAGTTGTTGATTTGGTTCAAGGTATAGGTTGTTGTTTTGGTTCAATATAGAAGTTGTTATTTTATTTCTAGATAGAAGTTGTTGTTTTGGTTCAAGATAAAAGTTGTTGTATTGGTTCTAGATAGAAGTTGTTGTTTTGGGTCTGCATAGAAGTTGTTTTGGTTCTGGGTAGAAGTTGTTGTTTTGGTTGAAGGTAGAAGTTGTTGTTTTGGTTCTAGATAGAAATTGTTGTTTTGGTTCAAGGTAGAAGTTGTTGTTTTGGTTCTGTATAGAAGTTGTTGTTTTGGTTTAAGATAGAGGTTGTTTTGGTTCTAGAAGTTGTTTGTTTGGTTCAAGATAATAGAAGTTGTTGTTTGAGTTCAAGTTAGAAGTTGTTGTTTTGGTTCTAGTAAGAAGTTGTTGTTTTGGTTCAACATGTAAGTAGTTGATTTGGCTCCAGGTAGAAATTATTGTTTTGGTTCAAGGTAGAAGTTGTTGATTTGGCTGCAGGTAGAAATTGTTGTTTTGGTTCTTGATAGAAGTTGTTGTTTTGGGTTCTAGGTAGAAGTTTTTATTTTGGTTCAACTTAGAAGTTGTTGATTTGACTCAAGGTAGAAGTTGTTGTTTTTGTTCAAGGTAGAAGTTGCTGTTTTGTTTCTAGGTAGAAGTTGTTTTGGTTCTAGGTAGAAGTTGTTTTGGTTCTAGAAGTTGCTTTGTTTCAATATATTTAGTAATTGTTGTTTGTGTTCAACATAGAAGTTGTTGTTTTGGCTCAAGGTGGAAATTGTTGTTTTGGTTCAAGGTAGAAGTTGTTGTTTTGAGTTTAGGTAAAATTTGTTTTTTGTTTTTTTTATTTTTGGCTATAAATCATTTCAAGTTCAAAGTGGAACATAACCTATTGAATTGTTCAAACCAGTCAAAAAGAATATTTTGTCTCTAAGACAAATTGACCTAAAATTTTCAATTTTGTTGGTAATGAGTTGTCATACTACAGTGATAATTAGGTCCTAATATTTTCATTAAAGAGTAGGTTTGATAGTGATACGTTAAAGACAAACAATATCTTACATTCAATCTTTATTGACCTTGTTTTAAAAAGAAATTGTGACGTCAGTGTTACTATAAAACATCAAATAATACATACATAAGTTTTTCACATAGATATTGATTATAAACAGATCTATATGTACAATGTAAAAGTCCTCCTCTTTAAAGAGAAACATTTGTTAAATTCACTGTTTCTTTTTTTAATTCTATATTCTTTATAAAGGAGGTTACAAACTA
The DNA here is from genome assembly GCA_002080005.1 of Gigantidas platifrons. Taxonomy (NCBI): domain Eukaryota; kingdom Metazoa; phylum Mollusca; class Bivalvia; order Mytilida; family Modiolidae; genus Gigantidas; species Gigantidas platifrons. Next base: position 260,796 of record MJUT01034350.1, read on the forward strand.
GACTATTTTTTAAGCTTATTAAAGTCTATATTAAAGTTAGATTGATATGCCTATGGCTAAAGTTGACAACTAAACATAATTCTTGCATTTGAAATATTATAGAAGCTTTGCAGTATGGGTTGTATTTAGTCTTTAATCAAGTATTATGAGGACACATTATATCATATTTTTTGGTCAAGGTAGAAGTACATGTATATCCTTAATTTAGAGTTCATTTTATAGTATAGTTTTAGGTTTATGATGTTTAACGTCACTTTCAACAATATTTCAGTTATATCATGGCAGTTCATTTGATGTATTTGTTTTACTGATATTGATATGACTATATGTTGTTAAAGATATGCATCTTGACTAATTTTATTAGACTAATTGAAACTCATTTATTATAAAGAATTTTTTTTACCAAGGTTGTCAGCAGGGTCTGCATGAAAAAAATCATTTGCATAAGGAATTTCCAGACCATGCTTGTTCAGTTTTCACTATAATACAATAATAGGTTCTTGCATGAGTCTCTATTGAAGATCTGGGATTTCTTCCACGAGTGTGAGAAATTCCGCCTTTTCACGAGTGGAGTGTAGCGGGACGAGTGAAAAGACGTAGAATTTCTCACACGAGTGTAAGAACCTATTTCTTCCATTTTTAACAATGTTTACATTTCGGCCCTGAAACTAGATCACCACGTGCTAGGAGAGAAATTTGCATAATTGTGATACGTTTATGTAAAGTTTGTGAGTGCATCGGCACCGTGTACACATACATGAACTCCTGAAAAGAATCGTTTAATCCTTATAATTCTTCAATGCAATACTGAACATAAAAAATATATTCTTGCATATTCCTGGTCTAAAAATCACACAAATTAAAATTCCGCGAAATGTTGTTGACGACATTGGCACCGGCATTAACAACATGACGTCATATGAAGACTTCCAGTTTAAAACGTAAAGATCACACGTCATTAGGCTTGGTGTACACTTCAATTTTGATAAAATTTAACTAAAAGATGTTTGCAAGGTAGGCATTTTAATTATTTTAGTATATTGTTGTAAATATGGCTTTTAATCTGACACTATTGATATACATTATAAAGTACACTACTTTCTTGTATTGCGTCATTGAAACAATCTGATTGGTCGATTCACCCATGACAGACACGGTCGCGTGACCCTGTCTGTCATGGGCTGTCTGTCATAGTAAATACACAAAAACGGAAGAATAAGATTATCTGTACTCCCTTAGACTATGTTTGTAAAATTGACAGACTAAAACCGTCACCTTATTTATTTAAGTTTTTCCTCAATAATGACCCCCATCACCCAATCCCTTCCCTAATATTTTTTTTCTGCGATGTCAACTTAGTAAGTCATATATCATAAAGTAGAAATTATTCCTGTATCATACCTCTGTATTCTATTTCACTTTATCTGTATGATAAAAATGTATATTAGGTGTTGTGCACCACTGAAGTTGCGAGTTCTAATCCCACTCAGGCGAGGTGTACTTGATTCAAAATTATGTGGTAAAGTTTGTCAGTTACTTGCGACAGGCCGGTGATTTTCTCCAGGCACACTTAATTTGTTTCCTCCACCAATAAAACGGACCGCCATGATATAACTGAATATTGTTGAAAGTAGTGTTAAACACCAAAATCCACCCTATCAGGTGATGGATGGATTGTGTTCTTTGAGATGTGTTTCCATCTTTAATCAATGGATTTAGTGTTATGGTGTTTAATGCCATTTTCAACAAGTTTTCAGTTATATCATGGCAGTCAGTTTTATTGGTGGAGGAAACCGGAGTACCCAGAGAAAATCACATACCTGCCGCAAGTCATGGACAAACTTTATAGCATAATGTTGTATCTAGTAAACCTCACCATGAGTGGGATTCAAACTCGCTACTATTGTGGTGATAGGCACTGATTGCATAGGTAGTTGTTAATCCAACTACCATACAATCACAACCACGATGGTTCCCTCTTTAAATAATACTTTATATTTTACGAAAAAGAAAAAGGTTAAAATGTGATTTTAAGTTCAACATCTGTATAAGTAAATAATGCAAAACAGAAGAGGGGGTGGGGGACATCTAGTGTAGTCTCTTTTTAAATAGGTATTGAATTTAAACATCTATCACTATTATGACAATAGGGTAAAGGTTAAACTATTTCTTTGGGATCCTTCTAACATTTGACATTTATCATTATTTTGTGTGGAATCAATCACTGATGACGTTACTTTCAATACGAAACTGAATACAAATAAGTATAAGTTCTTGTTTACAAATGAATTAGAGGTTGTCTTCATTTGGACATAAACATACAGCAATAATTGATTGCTATGGTAACAGTTGTATGGCTATTTTGATTTTTGTATGCCATGATTAAATAAAGAACCTGTCAAAAATAACACAACTTATTGTATATCTTGTAATGAAACAACAGAAATAGATATATATATATATTTCAAATTATTGAAACAAAATTGATTCCTATGGATTCAGTTACTAATAGGAACACACATATTTGGAAGAATTTATTAACATTCTGCAGGTAGAATTTCATAAGGTACATTTTTATTCTCTCAAAAGCTTGTTATTTTCACTGTTTTGTTGTACAGGGTGCACAAGCCTTTTAAGAAAAGTTTGAAGATATCAAAGGGGTAATTAGAATCCACAAATCAAAGGACAGACAATGCCATCCATGGCCAAAAGAAAAAGTACAAAGGGACGAACAACGATCCACAAAACATTACACAGAAAACTAACTATCGAGCAACATAAACTCCACTAAAAAGTAGGGATGAACTCAGGTGCTCCAGAGGGGTGAGCAATTCCTGCTCCACATGTTAAACCCCTCGTGTTACTGTTAACCAGCACAAGCCTCATATGACGGGTCAAGTCTGCTATTATCACTCTGCTTCCGTCATCGTCTGTAAAGATTCCAATCTTCTTCTCTGTAACTATCTGTTCCATTGAAAACAGGAATGTTCATTAGATGGCATCTTACAAATTTGAGTTTTTGGTGCTGATCAGAATTTCAGCATGTCTGTTAGGGCCAATAATGTGTCCTGATTGGCTGTAATTTCAGAAATCTCTTTCTCACAAGCCATTGGGCAGATTTGATTATGATATTGCATGAAAGTTCATTAGATGTTCTGCACCAGTTTAGAGGTGAACGATACAAGCTCTCATGAGCCTCTGGTACAGTCAAACTTTGTTCGGACCTGTAAAGTTTTCATTTTTTTTAAGAACTCTATAAAGATAACTTCAAGAATTTAATTTGGAGCAGTAAATTTAAATTTTCATTTCGAGGACTGTTGAGAAAGAAATGATTGATATAAAAGTAATGTTATGTTCACTAAAACTAGAATGATTTTGTATTCAGTAATATATTGTGTTGGCACTGGTCCATACTGACCCTTTTAAAGTAGAGCTCTCTTTTAATTCTGATTCCTGCTTTCATTACTTTAATGTGTTGTTTTTATACAGCTGATTATTCTTAAATTTGTGATTATGTGCAAAAATATTTAAGAAAAGAGTGGAAACAATTAATTTACATGATGATTTTTAAGAGTCACGATACAGTGTGGTATCCAAGCAAACTTTCTTAAAAAGAAATCAAATCAATTTTATTTTGTTGTTACAAAAAATGTCAATATTGATTATATGGTTGTAATAACATGCTTAGCCCCTTTATTCCTAGTGTTTGTACTAACATATGAAATACAAAAGGATAAAATGTTATTCACTAGATAAACATTACCTATTAACAATTTCAAACATTTACATATATATACTGTAACCTATGAAACTGTTGTTATGTGACCTGAAAATCAAAATTTAACTTTAAAATATCCTTCAATTTGAAAAACGTTTTTAGTTTTAAACCCAACATATGTAATTAATTTGTATTTCTAAATAAAAAAATAATTAGAATGTATTAATTATGGTAAGACTTATATATAAGTAAATTATAACTGGATTACACTTGTCTGTCCGTCCATTTGTCTGTTCTTTGATTATACATATGGTTTGGTAAGATGTGAATCTGTTAATGATTTTCTGATATAAACAGTTATTATGGGTAGTTGGCACTTTTTTTTATACTAATTTTATCAACATTATATCTATGGTGATAATGGTAGCTATGGTGTTTAACGCCACTTTCAACAATATTTCAATTATATCAAGGCGGTCAGTTTTATTGGTGGAGGAAATCGGGAGTCCCTGAGAAAACTGCCGACCTACCGCAAGTCAGTTACCAACTTTATCACATAATGTTGTATCGAGTACACCTCGCCATGAGTGGGATTCGAACTCGCAATGTTAGTGATGATAGTGACTGATTGCATATGTAGTCATAAATCCAACTACCATACGATCACAACCACAATGTCCCCTATATTCAGACTAAGAAACTTTCATGTGGCGATTACCGGAATAAAATAAAAGACATTGATTGCTTTTTCAGTCTTCAACTTACTAAATAATATAAAACATTCAAGAGAAATGTACATTTTGTATGTCTGTGGTATTTTATGTTTTCTACTAAAAAAATTTGTTGGAAGTTTAGCTAATACTGTTCCTTTGTTAAAGAAGACCAATCTAATGGGGGGGCCCGGGTGGCTCAATGAGTTAGGTAGTTGGATTACCTAACAACTCATACAAGCCTATCACCAATACAGCGTGGGTTCGCACCCGGCTTTGTAAATTACAAAAAAGAGTGCACTTGACTCGCAGCCGCAAGTGATAAAGTTTACCAGTTGCTTGCCCATGGTCGGTGGCTTTCTCACGGTACTCCGGCTTCTTCCACCATTAAAACTGGTCGCCATGATATAGCTGAAATATTGCCGAAAGTGGCGTTCAACACCAAAAATCAAATCAAATCATCAATCTAATGGGGGCCGTCATTATCATATGGCAGTTGGATTTACAACTACCTATGCAATCAATGCCTATCACCATTAAAGTTGTGAGTTCGAACCCTGTTCATGGAGAGGTGTACTCAATACAGCATTATGTAATAAAATTGTTCAGTGATGTGGCAGGTCAGTGGTTTTCTATGGGTACTCCAGTTTCCTCCACCAATAAAACTGACCATCACGATATAACTGAAATATTAATGAAAGTGGTGTTAAACACCATAACAAAACCAAACCAAACCAATCTAATGATTTGACGTGACAGATGTTTTATAAATTCATCAACAAAACCACACTTTCCTTTTTGCATTAACACATCATATAGGTTAATATTGGTTTGTTTGTTTGTTTTGTTTTTTAGTGTAATTTTTTCCACAAATAGAATCATGTGTACTTTCTTTTGATAGAGCAAATTTTTTGTTATCATTTCAGATATGAAGAAGAGAATGGCGAGCTGACAAAATGACGTATCAAATTATCAATTATTACGGTAATGGCTACGTGGTGGAGACTCTGTCCAATGGAACAGATGCTTGTTCTAGCTGGTTACTTCTACCAGCAGAAAATTTGTGGTCTGTCGGCATACGAGCATTCCTTTATTTAGTGGCCATTTTATATCTATTCTTAGGTGTTGCAATATCTTCAGATATTTTTATGGGAAGCATAGAAGTGATTACTAGTAAAAAGAAAACTTTAGTGACATGGGATCCGGAAAAAGAAGAAAAACACGAAAGAGAAGTCTTAATTTGGAATGAAACGGTAGCAAATTTAACTTTAATGGCACTAGGTAGTAGTGCTCCAGAAATTTTAATGGCCACGATAGAGATGTGTTTAAAATTAGGAAGTACCGATATATCTGATTCATTAGGTACTTTTACTATCATCGGTAGTGCCTCGTTCAATCTTTTTGTTATTTCATCAATATGTGTTGTAAGTGTTTCTTCTCCTAATGTTAAATTTATTAAAGAATTTGGTGTGTTCATTGTGACAACTATATGGTCTATATGGGCCTATATTTGGATGTTACTTGTAGTTCAGTTTATTTCACCAGGAGAAATAGAGCCATGGGAAGCTTGGGTGACATTACTTTATATGCCAGCATTTGTATTAATGGCTTATGCTCAAGACTGTGGTTGGTGGTGTAAAAAGTGTAAAAAGACCAAAGTAGATTTAGAAGAAGAAGAAAGTGATGTAAGTATTATATGTCTAACTATTGTTTGTTTTATTCAGAATAATCGGTAATTGATAGTATTGAGATTTACCACATTCAGCATTCATTTTTGATACAGTCTATATTTGCCTCTTAATTGATTATTGCTGTGGTGTATGAGGAAATTGTTCGAATAAGGGACTAAATCTCATTCTCAATTTACCGATTGTATTTGTAAATACATTTACCACAGACATGCACTGCAAATAGTTCCAAAATTTTGATAACACATGACGGCAAAAACACTAAAGATAATGACAATGGAAAAGAAATATCTCTTTAAAGCATCTTATTAGATTTCATATTATGCAAAATTTCAGTGCTAGATTTCGAGGCTGAGTTATTTGGTTAGATCATGGAGGGAGAATTTTGATTAATTGAAATTAAATTTTGAAGGACTTGGTGCTGGTATATAGAGAATGATATCAGTTCATGTCTCAAACTTCCTCTGTAAGTCTGACAGTCTGACACATTCATTTAGTGCATTTTTTTTTAATTTATAACTTTGGAATTGTTAACCTGAGCTAAGCACAGTCAACATACTGAAAACCATGTGATCAAGAGGTTTGACTGAAAAAAACAACCAACGAGAAATGTAATCGATGCCTATCAGTATCACCACTAAAGTTGTGAGTTCAATTCATGTCCGTGGTAAGGCATTCTATATATTTACCGTACAACTTTATATGATAAGGTTTGTAAGTGACTTGTAATAGAGCATAAGGTTTCCCTCAATTCATGTCCGTGCTAAGGCGTTCTATATATTTACCGTGCAACTTTATATGATAAGGTTTGTAAGTGACTTGTAATAGAGCATAAGGTTTCCCTCAATTCATGTCCGTGGTAAGGCGTTCTATATATTTACTGTACAACTTTATATGATAAGGTTTGTAAGTGACTTGTAATAGAGCATAAGGTTTCCCTCAATTCATGTCCGTGGCAAGGCGTTCTATATATTTACCATGCAACTTTATATGATAAGGTTTGTAAGTGACTTGTAGTAGAGCATAAGGTTTCCCTGGAAACTCCTGTTGTTTTTCCACCAATACAATTTGATCTCAATGATATAATTAGAATACTGTTGAAAGTGGCCCTAAACACCAGTTACCCAGTAATTTATACAAAATATTAAATTTTAACATTTGTAGTTTGTATTGATTCTTCAGATTGATTTTATTTATCCTCGACTTGGAAAACTAATCAAATGTTTACACCTATTGATAAAAAAAGAAGATCAATATTCTGTTTTGTCAGTTTTTACAAATTTCATTTGTACTTAAAGATTTTCAAAATAAATGACCCTTCTAATATGTCTATCAAGCCAACTACACTTTAAATTGAGATACTTGTCTGTCTGTTATTTTAACACCTATGATATTACTGTGTAATTTGTCTGTTATTTTAACATTTATATTACTGTGAAACATGTCCAAATAAGATTACTGTGAATTAAGTAATAAGTTTTTAAAGTTGTTTTTTCTTCTTTTTTTTTTTTGAATCCTGTTTTCTAGTGCATTTTAAGCAAAGGTAAAATGTCTGATTTTAAATGGTAATGCTGAATAAATTACCATCAAATGTTAGCTGAGTCTTCCTGTGTATAAATTTATATGGATTGTATTTTATATTGCAAACCATATGACTTATATACCAATGATATACATTTTTTATGTCAATGAGAGGCATTAGCAGAGATTGGTTTTTAACTAACTATGTAATCCTCTATAAATAAAGAATTATCATATAATCCAAGATGGCCTCCATCACATGGCACATTACAATCCAAAATGGTCACCATCACATGGCACATTATCATCCAAGATGGCCACCATCTCATGGTACATTATAATCCAAGATGGCCACCATCACATGGCACACTATAATCCAAGATGGCCACCATCACATGGCACATTATAATATAAGATGGCCACCATCACATGGCACATTATAATCCAAGATGGCCACCATCACATGACACATTATGATCCAAGATGTCCACCATCACATGGCACATTATAATCCAAGATGGCCACCATCACATGACACATTATTATCCAAGATGGCCACTATCACATGACATAGTTTTATACAAAAAGAAAAAAATTGTGTAAATCTTCTCTGAAACTACAAACCTGAGTTGCCCTAAACTGTCTTCTAGTCCAAAACTAGTGAATTAAATTTAAAAACAAACTTTATCAAGAGAAAGTTGAAACTGTAATAGTAAAATATTCCATCAATATCAACAAAACAAACTACAAACTCTCACTCCCAATCATCTTAACACAGGAGAGACCACACTTGTCCATGACAATTCAGGTTCTGGCTTTTACAGGCACAAAAAGGTGGCAGGTGGCATGGGTAAAACCAATATATGGAATCCTCCTTGTGATAAATGGATCTCCAACAGCTTGTTAGAAATGCAACTTTCCTAGACATCTGCAAAGTTTCGTTATTTTTGTGTTGATCAGAAATCAAAGATGATGATGTTGGACTTAGTTTAATATAGACGTTGAAATCCTTTGGAAAATTGCTTGAAATCTTCTTAAAAACTACAGAGCTGATTGAACCCAAACCATTAATGAATAAAAATTGGATAATAAAAAAAAATTATGATTTATAACCAGCTTAGTAATAGAGACTGCTTAAGCTATGGTTTCAATTTCAAGACCTAAGTGTCATAAGATATAGTTACATGGGAGTTAACTGCAAGACATTTATGCCAATTTGAAAAAAAAAATCAATAGGAGAAACTTTTTTTTATTTAGAGAATAAACAGCACAAGACATCAAAGTTAAGCATAGAGATGCTATTTTAAGGTTACTTTTGATCCATTTATGCAGTAGGAAATAAGTTTGTTAGAGTTTATGACATGAATTTACACTGTTTAACCTCCTTGTATTGAAGCCGAAGCCCGGAAGGTACCCAATCGTTGTACCTAAAAAATTCATGTATCTTACTATGCATTGACTGAACATTTACTGTAAGATAACCAAGGAAACGACTCTTCCAAGGTCAAAATAATGTAGTTCAACTGTAGATAATAGATTATATTGGAAAATTTAAGAAAAAATAAAAGATTATCATAATAATCCTTAATTCTTCATTTTTCTGCCAATTTTGATTCTTAAAAATCTCTAAAAATAAGCACCTTTATTTTTTATTGTAGTTTTAGAAAGTTCATATTTTGAAATAATAATATACCCGTATTAAAGTTTTTGTGAAAAACACGCTAAATTGAAACTATACCGAAAACCCGTAAGGTCTTTAACAAATAAAAAAAATCACGGAGAATAAGTGGGGTGATCGAGAGAAGGATCTCTAACTCAAAGAACAACAAAGATTGACTGAGAATCATAAATTTGATTAATGATTATGGGTACATATAATATTTTAAATTATTGTATAGCATTGCATCAGTATTATTCAGAACTTCATGTTTAAATAAGTTTATAATCAAAATATTTATATTAAAAGTTGACTTAATCAATTTGTTTTAAGTATGGAACCTTGACATAAAGAGTGATTTAAATATTCTGTACATTGTGGAACAATTATGATTTTAATGTTCCTTTATATTCATTGTTGTGTTATATTGAAGCACAATATTGAATTCTCACGTTTCTCCCATCAATTAATGTGTACATAAAAGGGAGACTCAAAAACCTTTTATACGTCTACTATCAACATAAAAGGAATATATCATTGAATGTTTTACGATTTTCTCTCCCCAACCCGTCCAATACATATCGAGTGTGTTTCACATGATTGCATGGTCTGGTTAGGTTTATATTTTGCCGTACTAGATAAGTCCAGATCTATCCTGATAGCACCTTAGAAACAATACTGCTGTTTAAACTCACTAATTAATACTGATAAATAAATCGTATCAATAGCTTTAATTGACAAAGACATGATTAATGGTTTATAAACAGCATTGTGATAAATGAAAATTAGAACATATAGTGTTTCTAATTACATTAAGGTCAATTATATATCATCTAGAGCATAGCTCAGTTGTCACCCGTGTAGACTACAAGTGTGCATGGTAGTTAGCAAGACTAATTTGTCTTTCTTTAAAATGACGATTTAGGATTGTGGACTACAAGCGTGCATGGTAGCAAGACTCATTCGTCTTTCTTTAAAATGACGATTTAGGATTGTGGACTACAAGCGTGCATGTTAGCAAGGCTCATTCGTCTTTCTTTAAAATGACAATTTAGAATTGTGGACAACAAGCGTGCATTTTAGCAAGACTGATTTGTCTTTCTTGAAAATGATGATTTAGGATTACCGTTACTGTTGAAATTGATGCAAAATGGTTTTTGAACACAGAACTGATTATTCCAAAGGCTATGTTGTGGAGTATTTAGACAGTAATACAAGTAAACGTTGCAATGAATTCATACTACTGCCAGCAGAAAACCTCTGGAATGAAGGTGTACGTGGATTTCTATATCTTCTAGCTACGTTATATCTCTTCCTCGGAGTAGCCATTGCCTCTGATATTTTTATGAATAGTATAGAAGTGATGACAAGTAAAAAAAGATCAATTGTTAAATTAGACCCAGAAAGAGGTCCAGTGACTTTAGAAGTATTAGTTTGGAATGAAACAGTAGCAAATTTAACTTTGATGGCTTTAGGCAGCAGTGCACCAGAGATTCTGTTAGCTGTTATTGAACAGGCCCTTCTGTTAGGCAAGGAACAGGGAGATTCCCTTGGTGTTTTTACTATTATCGGAAGTGCTGCTTTTAACTTGTTCATAATTACTTCAATTTGTATCATAAGTGTTCCATCACCTGATGTTAAATTCATCAAAGAATTTGGAGTTTTTCTCACAACTACTTTTTATTCAATTTTTGCATATGTTTGGATGTTGCTTGTTATTCAGTATATTTCTCCAGGAGAAATTGAGCCATGGGAAGCTTGGGTTACTGTGGGTTACATGCCAGTTTTCGTCTTACATTCTTATGCTCAAGATAGTGGTTGGTGGTTTTATAAATGTAAAAGTAAATCATCAGTTTCTGATCAATCACAACCTAGGATTAGGAATGATGATAAACCGGTAAGTTTTCTCTGTATAAAGTTGGCGCTAAAACACCAAAAAAAAAGGTCATATAAAATGCTTGTGAAAACCCTGTTTGAAGGGACCTAATACAGTATTCCCCCTCTTTATAAGGCCACTCTCTCAAAAAGGACACCCCTATTATTCGACTAGATTTTAGATGCACTGAAATATTAAAAAGACTTTTATAAATTTTCTCTCTTAAGAGAATCCACCCCTCTTGTAAGGTAGCTTTTTCTTTACAGAAGGGATGGCTTTATAAGTAGGGTGTTGCTGAATTTTGATTCCAATCAGGCAAGTATTAGAGTTATCAGAGAAAATTTAGCTATCAGTTATGAGTTTACCTTACTCTTTCTTTGATTTATCCAAGAAAACGACATACAGAAATAAAAACGTGAAAAATTATGCTTCATCACTAAACAGCACAATATGCTGCCAATCTCAGTAAATAATAAATATTTCTTTTTTTCTTTTTGTAGAACTTATGCAAAAGGTAGATATTTTTAATAAGGTGGATGGGCATTGGAGTAGAATTTTTAATTAATGTTCAAAGTTAATAGATGTGCAATTTATTTACAACTATATAGTGAGGCTTTTACAATTTTCCTCCGATATACACAATTTAAAAAAAAATACTGAGGTAATTTCTTGACTATATTCACTCATAAACTAATTTTTTTTTTACATAATTCTGTGATTTATGATTTTTACAAATTCACAAGGAAACTACAAAGCTGACTTTGAATATCAGAAACTACTATATCATTATAATACTTTTTAACTTCAAGAATTCAACATTGTTTAAATCATTAATTTAGTTGAAATCTATCAATCAAATTTTTTTAGAAAAATTATTATTTTAATAATAATAATAGATAATTAATTAATTGTTGGTAGTTTTACTTCATGTGAACAGTATTTGAGTTAAACAAGTTAACAAACAATAAATGCTAGGAGTGAAAAGGTGGCCCTAAGATGGGTCTAGATTTACACACAAAAAAAAATATAGATATAATGGATAGATTTTACAACAGGCCTCTAACCTCCACTCATAGCAGTGACTGCTGCCCATGAGGAACTTCTGCAATAATTATATTTTGTAATATTGTTGTTATAGACAGGGATGATTTTTTTCTCTCAGTTATATATATCTGATTTCAGCTATTTCCCTCTAAAAATTGTTTTTGGAAAGTTGCTGAACACGGTCAGAACAGGTCAAAAATGATCATTTTGAAAGGAGGAGTGTAGATAGTTTTAATGATCATTTTGAAAGGAGGAGTGTAGATGATTTTCTATTAATTATCAGTTATTTTATTGTCTAACCAGAATCATCACAGTATAGGGCACATATAATCCTGAAATATTTTTATTTTTAATTGATATGATATTGTAAGGCATAAACATTTGATATTCATTTGAAACAAAAAGTAGAAAACAAAATATGCATACCTGAAATATATTAAGCCAGCAAAAGTGATTTCATTGTTTCCTATGTTGATTTGACAAAGAATTACCGGTGCAAGTTATGTTATTTTATTTTAATTACACTTATTATTTGTTCTAAAGCATGTAGTGTTCATGCTGGTATTACATGTGTTATTTATAGTTATTATTAGATGCAAAGTTACATGCTAAAATGTCATGTTTAATGACAATAGGTCATGTGAAAATGAAATAGATGAAATTATTACCAGTAATAAATGGATGCATTGAATGAATGTATTTACCATCAAACCTGTCCATACAGTCACCTGTATTAAAAGGGGTCACTTTTTTCTTGACCTGTCATAGAAATGTTCATATGAATTGAACCTCTTTTAAGAGGTCACCTGTCTTATATGGCCACTTTTTCTTTGTCCCGATGGTGACCTCTTAATAGAGGTTTGACTGTATATACTATAATCAACGTTTCAGTCCTCACAATGAGCACTGGTCCTCCGGCCCAAAACCAGTCAAACTTTGTTTGGGCCAGTACATTTTTCAGTTTTTAATTAGAACACGTCTAAAAATAAATTCAAGAATTTGATTCAGATCAGTAAATTCAAATTTTGATTTTGAGGACTGCAATATGATATAAAAATTAAAAACATTTTAACACAAAAACTAAAACAATTATGACTGGTATTAAAAAAATTCCGATATTATATTAAACCACCAAAGATCATGTAATACAATATACACATTTTGTGCCCTCAGTCCTCATTTAGATGAATTAATGATGATATTCTAGTGATCAATCTTGGATTTTTCCAATTTTTTTTTTATCTTTTAACAATAGAATATTGTATAATTAGATGTTCTGATATTTTATATTGTACAATGGTAGAATAACATTGTTGATCTGTTGTGATAATTATTAGCTCTACAATGCTTGGTTGAGGTCATTTTGTAGGTTTAAATGTCAACTTAGTTTAGTCTGTTTTGTCTTTGATGTTGTCTCCACTTGTGTAGGTAATACAGCAGTAGATACACATCTTTGAAGGTCAAGGTCACTGTCTGTCTATAGACACAGACACAATCTTATAGAGGCCATCATGGCCATAATCATATGGTAGTTGGATTTATAACTACCTATGTAATTAGTACAGTGATTGGGATTAGAGGGGCCCATGTGCCATTTATCACATTCCATCTGAAAATGTCCCATTGAAATCAGAAATATTTACAAAGAATGTTAAAGGATGGCCCATTGAAATTCTGAATGTCAATAGAAAATGTCCCATTATTAAAATTTTAATCCTAATCACTGTTAGTACCTATCACAACTGATGTGATCGAGTTCGAATCTCGCTCGGGGTGAGGTGAACAACATTATGTGATAAAATTTGTCAGTGTGACTCGCGACAAGTCAGTGTTTTTCTCTGTGTTGAAAGTGGCATTAAACACCATTAAACAAACAACAAACAAACATAATGTTTTCAGTAGCAGTACTTATTTGTCTTTAGACTGAGTGCATTCATATTATGTATGTATATGTATTAGGAAATGACAGAGTGTTACATATAAGAATGAGGTCACTGTTACTTTGACCTTGACCAAAGGGTCAAATAGCTGATTTTTGTATCATACAACTTTGTCTATAGCAGTACTGTTTTGTCTTAAGGCCCAGTGCCTTCATATTTGGTAGGTATATGTATTAGAACATGGCAGATTGTCATGTATACTAATGAGATCACTCTGACCATGACCTTTGACCACAAGGTCAAATAATAGATTTTTTATTATGCAACTTTCATATTTTGTATATACATGTATATTAGGATATGATGGAGTGTCACATATAAAAATCAGATCATTGTGACCCTGACTTTTGACTACACTGGTCAAATAATTGAGTTTAATGGTGTCTATTAATATCAAGGTCAAATTAGTTATTTTTTTATGGTGTCTGGGGAGAAATGAAGAGGAGACATATGTTTCAGTTCATTAAAACAACAGTATCTCATTTTTGTATTTATTGAATAGTTTGTATGTTAAAAGAGGCTGGGGTTTTATTGTGTGAACAAACAGTCTCTCTAGTATATTACAGCTGTATTGTGAGTACCACACTTGATGTAGTAGAAAAACCTGAATTGTTAAAACATACTGACTGATGAAATCTAAAGGACATCGGTAGGTGTCTGGAGACATGTGATGCTGGGGCATGAACCCTCCACATAAATCTAAAGGACATCGGTAGGTGTCTGGAGACATGTGATGCTGGGACATGAACCCTCCACATAAATCTAAAGGACATCGGTAGGTGTCTGGAGACATGTGATGCTGGGGCATGAACCCTCCACATAAATCTAAAGGACATCGGTAGGTGTCTGGAGACATGTGATGCTGGGGCATGAAC
>MJUT01034350.1:284713-334573 GCA_002080005.1 Gigantidas platifrons
ATAGCGATCATTTTTCGACAAATCTTACCAGAGTTACTCCCCTTTTTTTACTTCAAAATTGCTAATATTTTGGTTTCCAAATTATAACTTGTGAACAAAAAGTCAGATTGAAACTACATTTGGTATGTAATTGTATCTCATGAATATCTAGGTCAAGTTCGATAATGATGATTTTTCGACAAATCTAACCAGAGTTACTCCCCTTTTTTTACTTCAAAATGGTCCTTGGATGGTTCCCTTTCAGAATTATGAGTGATACAGGCTCACCTGACCCTCTAGTTTACAGTAGTTTCAAAATTTAATCTTACGATATAACCTTGGCGTCGGGGGACCAGTGGTCAACGGCCTTTTATTTCTTTTGTATGGCAACTAGATATTTAGATATCAAGAAGGAGAATGGTGGGATTCCATAAACCAGTTTAGCCAAGCCACATTTTTATGTGTTTAAGCCAGGTTTTAGATTTCCATGTCATTTTGTGTCATTTAAGCACTCAGTGTTTGCAAGAGAAGTGGTTTGGAGGAAATTTCCATTAGGCTGCAGTTTGTGTTCCCGTTTTTTATACAAAATTTTGTGATATAAGGCATTTTAGTAGACTCTTATAATTACCTTTTGTGTCTTTCCTAAAGCTTAGACCTAGACTTCAATCAGCTTCTGTTTTCATATGAGGAGAATGAGGGTTTCCATAGTGATTGTAATTGTTCGTCTTGTTTTAGTTTGGTTTTAGATTGTTTACTATTATTGCTTAACTTACCCAGTTTGTTTCTCCTATTAGCACATGTCCAAAATGTCCAAATTATTTTTAAGTTGTTAATTTTCGACTGTCAAAGGGAAATTTTAGGGAATTCTCATGCAGAAAGTTAATCTTTGTGGTGTTTAGAAAATTTAACCAACTGGTTAAACATGCTATAAGAGTAGGAGAATTTATCTTATTAAGCATTTTTTTTTTGGAGCTACATGTATCAATAACTATTAAAAATGATTTGGTGTGCCCTTCTCTCTCGTTGGGTGAAATAAAAACTTATTAGTATCCTGCTGAATTTATGTCCTTGCAGTCTAAGCTTGCTGGACATAGATTGAAATTATCCTTCATTTTTTCAGTGTCATCAGCATAAATTCTATTGAGAAAAAATCCATCAGGTAAGGGTTTGAAAAGTACAACCTCAACTTACCCATATCCCTAAGTTTAAAAAAACTACCAATTTGTATGGTTGTGAATTTTTATCTAGCTTTTATCCTATGATCCTTGAAAACATTTCAGTCAGACATAATTTTATGACTTTTCTGACATTTAACTATTTGCTTTAAGCTCACTTCGATGAATAGCTCATAAAATATAATGAAAATAAATTGTACGATTTTTCATTTAATTAATTACAGTCAGTTTAACACTTTGTTGCCTGTGTAATCGGCCAGTTTTAAAAATACAAGATAAAGTTGATCTTTCTCTCATTTAAATATATTTTTCATCAAAAAATTTTCTTGTATCAAATTGAAACTTGATGAATGATGAGAAGTGGCTTTTTATCAAAGAAAGTCTTATAAGAAAGAAGTACAATCTTATAAATACCCCTTACTTTTATTAATTTTTGATTAAAGAAACTATTATAGACCAGTTTGTAATATTGTATTTTGAATACGAGGAGAAATACGACGAGTTCAACTTTTTATTGTACAATAATTCAAATACGCAAGATGATAAGTCAATTTCAATTTTGAAAAATACATGTAGTCAAACCTGCTTTAGTGACTATCTCTATTAAGCAATAAATTTTATTACATGATCTTAATTTTAGTTTCCCTTCATAGTGCATTTCATATTAATAGGGGCCCAGGTGGCTCAATGAGTTAGGTCATTGGATCTAACAACTCCTACAAGCCTATCACCAATACTGCGTGGGTTCGTGCCCGGCTTTGTAAATTACAAAAAAAGGTGCACTCGACTCGCAACCGGATGTGATAAAGTTTACCAGTTGCTTGCCCATAGTTGGTGGTTCTCTCCGGGTACTCCGGCTTCCTCCACCACTAAAACTGGTCGCCAATGATATAGCTGAAATATTGTTGAAAGTGCCGTTAAAACACCAAAAATAAAAATAAAAATCATATCAATAAAGTCTATATTTAGAGACCCTATTTCAATGTTCCCTTGGAAGGTCACGTAAGACAGGTTTGACTGTATGTGAAAAACCAGGTTTTTGATATTCCTACCCAAAAAAAATGAGCCTGCTTGCCCTAAACTTAGTAAATAAATGTTGAGAAACATTATAAGTGGCCAAAGAATAATTTTCAATATTCAGTATTTTATTTGATGTTATATTCCAAATTTTTGACAATCACCACAATATTATGAAATATAGGTTACATTAAGGGTGTTAAACTCAACCTTTCAACAATATTTCAGTTGTATTATGGTGGTCTGTGTGTGAATTTTATTGATGGAAGAAACTGAGAGTACCCGGTCTACCGCAAGTCACTGACGAACTGTTTTACATCATGTTTTAAGTACACCTTGTCACGACATGAATCAAACTGACAACTATATAGTGGTGATAGCTACTGACTGTACGGCCACCACCATGAATGGCTACAAACTGGCCACAACAGGTCACTGATTGAATGGCCACGACTGTTGCCACAACAGGTCACTGATTGAATGGCCATGACCATGACTGCAACAGGTCACTAATTGAATGGCTACAAACTGGCCACACCAGGTCACTGATTGGCCATGACCGTGGCCAAAATAGGTCACTGATTGAATGGCTTCAAACTGGCCACAGCAGGTCACTGATTGAATGGCTTCAAACTGACCACAATAGGTCACTGATTGAATGGCTTCAAACTGGCCACAATAGGTCACTGATTGAATGGCTTCAAACTGGCCACAACAGATCACTGATTGAATGGCTTCAAACTGGCCACAACAGGTCACTGATTGAATGACTTCAAACTGGCCACAACAGGTCACTGATTGAATGGCCATGACCATGGTCACAACAGGTCACTGCTTGAATGACCATGACCATGGTCACAACAGGTCACTGCTTGAATGGCCATGACCATGGTCACAACAGGTCACTGATTGAATGGCCATGACCATGGTCACAACAGGTCACTGATTGAATGGCTTCAAACTGGCCACAACAGGTCATGGATTGAATGGCTTCAAACTGGCCACAACAGGTCACTGATTGAATGGCCATGACCATGGTCACAACAGGTCACTGCTTGAATGGCCATGACCATGGTCACAACAGGTCACTGATTGAATGGCTTTAAACTGGCCACAACAGGTCATGGATTGAATGGCCATGACCATGGTCACAACAGGTCACTGATTGAATGGCTTCAAACTGGCCACAACAGGTCACTGATTGAATGTCCACGACCATGGCCACAACTAGCCACTGTTTGAATGGTTGCAAACTGGCAGCAATAGGTCACTGATTGAATTACCATGGCCACAACAGGTCACTGATTGAATGGCTTCAAACTGGCCACAACAGGTCACTGATTGAATGGTTTCAGACTGGCTACACCAGGTCACTGATTGAATGGCTTCAGACTAGCTACACCAGATCACTGATTGGCCATGACCATGGCCACAATAGGTCACTGATTGAATGGCCACGACCATGGTCACAACAGGTCACTGATTGAATGGCCACGACCATGGTCACAACAGGTCACTGATTGAATGGCTTCAAACTGGCCACAACAGGTCACTGATTGAATGGCCACGACCATGGCCATAACAGGTCCCTGTTTGAATGGATACAAACTGGCAGCAATAGGTCACTGATTGAATTACCATGGCCACAACAGATCACTGATTGAATGGCCATGACCATGGTCACAACAGGTCACTGATTGAATGGCCATGACCATGGTCACAACAGGTCACTGATTGAATGGCCATGACCATGGTCACAACAGGTCACTGACAGGTCACTGATTGAATGGCCATGACCATGGTCACAACAGGTCACTGCTTGAATGGCCATGACCATGGCCACAGCAGGTCCCTGTTTTAATGGCTACAAACTGGCAGCAATAGGTCACTGATTGAATTACCATGGCCACAACAGGTCACTGATTGAATGGCCATGACCATGGTCACAACAGGTCACTGCTTGAATGGCCATGACCATGGTCACAACAGGTCACTGTTTGAATGGTTACAAACTGGCCACAGCAGGTCATGGATTCAATGGCCACAAACTGGCCACAACAGGTCACATATTCAATGGCCACAAACAAACCACAAAAGGTCACTGATTACACAGCCACACTAGCTTCTTATTCCAAAATATAACTCAAATACAATTTATTGAAATTTTTATAATTAATAAAACAAATTCTGTTAAAAATTTACAGATTAATTTAAGTGAAAAAGCTAGATTCTATTTCATCATCAACAAATTTGTGTACAGACATTGTAGATTTCTGCTTGTGTTTAATGTTTTAATTCTGCACACTATACTGACTTCACAATAATAATACATGTTCAAAGCAGCTCAAAGGGAAATTTGTTTTGGATGAATCAACAATGAAAGGGGTCCAAGCACTGGATGTCAAAAGTTTAATATGGGTTGCAATGGGAAGAATGTTTAAAATCATCTCCTTTTTAAGAACTGACTAAGAAAATGCAGTTGCATTTATTTCGAATCATCAGTGTGATGTTTTACAAATAAAGGTCCCAGGGGTCTATGGTCCCAAATTTTAACATTCATTTTAATTGGGAAATATTAATGAAATGATATGCAGATTTAATATTACACAAATTTGGGCCCATGGTATATTGGGCCTTAGCTCCTTGGATCCAAAGTTTAAAATTGGTTGCTATGTAAAAAAAAATTCTCCTTAATCAGTAATGGAAATGCTGTTTTTGGCATGAGGTAGCAATGTGATAATAAAGATAAATTTTGAGACAAGGGGTGATCCAAACTCTATATTAGTCCAAATTTAACATGCTATATTATAGGAAATAGTCTTTCTTTTCTAGGTGAGAAATATATGCTCAAGTGAGCCTTTAGATTAATTGGGGGAATGTAATATTTAACTTTACAATGGAATAAAATAGATTATGTATTATTTCCCACATGAAATTTTAAAATCTGCCAAAATTAATATTTTCCTATTCTCAGAAGTGCCCTATTATAACCTGTTTAACCCACTCATATATAAACTTTTACAGTAATACTAATTATAGTTATCAATAAAGTTTCTATATATTTTTAATGGATTCAATTTAACTAAAACTTTGTATGAATGATCTTTTGATGTTCCCCAATAAAGAATCTCCATTTTATACCAGTAAAAAAGTGAAACCAACTTAAAAAGGGGACAAATAACAGTTATTGCAATACAGGCTGTTTTGAAGCTCTTGTTTATTTAATTAATTTCTTTTTTATTTTGATCCATCAAAACACTTTCATAATACATTGTTCAAACAAAATAATCATCCCAAAGTATTTGTATTAATACTGCACTGCATCAGTCCAGGTTAAGTACTGCAGTAGATGTATTGACACAATTGTTTTGTATATCAGTTATTTGTAATCATTATAAATTATTTATTTATGGTATAGCATTCCTAAGGATAATCACAATTCTGGCAAGAGTATTAGGTCGGCCAAGTCACCAAATAATTTATCTATATATTTTGACAACAGAGACAGGTAAAAATCCTCATCTTAACATACTCACAGTGTTCATTAATTCACAGTTTTATCAACAAATTCACCCACAGATACCCTCTTAACTCTTAATAGTTAGTTTGCTATGTTCTCCCACCAATTTATGTAATGGTTATTACTGAAATTTACTATTTTCTGACTGCCACCAATATATGTAATGGTTATTACTGAAATTTACTATTTTCTGACTGCCACCAATATATGTAATGGTTATTACTGAAATTTACTATTTTCTGACTGCCACTAATATATGTAATGGTTATTACTGAAATTTACTATTTTCTGACTGCCACAAATATATGTAATGGTTATTACTGAAATTTACTATTTTCTGATTGCCACCAATATATGTAATGGTTATTACTGAAAATTTACTATTTTCTGATTGCCACCAATATATGTAATGGTTATTACTGAAATTTACTATTTTCTGATTGCCACCAATATATGTAATGGTTATTACTGAAACTTAATATTTTCTGACTGCCACCAATATATGTAATGGTTATTACTGAAAATTTCTATTTTCTGATTGCCACCAATATATGTAATGGTTATTACTGAAACTTAATATTTTCTGATTGCCACCAATATATGTAATGGTTATTACTGAAATTTTCTATTTTCTGACTGCCACCAATATATGTAATGGTTATTACTAGAATTTGTCTCTAAATGTTTTTTTCCCCTCTTAATTTCACAGCAGAATAAATTTAAGGAAATAGGAATTTAACTTGTATTGTTAGATATATGTTTTGTCTACCTTCAGTCAAATTGTTCTGTTGTAGTTTGACTTCTATTACCTGTAATAAAGAAATACCTGACATTCATTCAATGCTTCTTCATAAAGCACAATATACCAAATATGGCAAACCTTGGAATCAATTCTGAAGATAAAAATGTAGTACACAAAAGCCATAATTGGCATAAATGCTTTGAATAAACTTAGCCTGTAATTGTCAAGGTGTCTTGAGCTCTGCTGACCAACATATATATTATTTAATATAATCTCCTAATGACCTTGTTTTTAGCAGCTGATGTATGGCCATTAATATATTTGTCTACTACCCCCATTTTTTCTCTATAACAGAACTAACTACCTTCCCTACTTTGTTCAGCATATTAGCAGCAAATATCTGACTTAATCCTATTTTCCTCATTGCCTTTCTGTCTTTGAAATACAAACTTTGATGTAGAGATTGCTTTTAATGAATTCTTTAAATATACAATTTCTAAATTTGTTAATATTTCATGGGCTTTAGGAAGATTCTACTGTAAAAAGCTGAATTCAATATAAAAAATCACTTTTATCAATGTAATGTCAAAAAATGACTTGTGATCAAATTACCATAGAATTCATAATAAAAACGTAGATATCAAATCTTGTGTACATGAAGTTATCAAAAATTATAGGTAAAGTACAGAAATGCATTCTTATAATTTTACAAACCCATCACTAATCTGTATGTAACAGTTTATGGCTGTAACAGATATCTCAGTTCTGTTTTCTACTGACTCATAGTGGTTGGTACATCAACTTGTCATTTCTTTTGTCTTCATTTTCAATTTGTTATCAGACTTGACTGTCCTTATGCAATTTATGTTTTAAAACTTAAAAATATAAGGTTTGAAAAACAATAGATATTGTCAATATAAGTGGAATTAAGTAGCTTTTCTTGATTTTCACTAAAGCTCAACAAAACTTAACAAAGCTTTATTTTCTACAAATTGTTGAGGTTTAGGTTTATGGTGTTGAACGTCACTTTCAACAATATTTCAGTTATATCGTGGCGGTCAATTTTATTGGTGAAGGAAACTGGAGTAACCGGAGAAAACCACCAAACTGCCGCAAATCACTGATATTGTATCGAGTACACCTCGCCTAAGCAGAATTTGAACCCACAACGTTAGTGCTGATAGGCACTGATTGCATAGGTAGTTATAAATCCAACTACCATACGTTCACCACCACGACGGCCTCTTTTGAAAAGCAATAGATAATGTCAATATCCTTGGTTCTAAGGTTTGATTTTCTAGATTTTCACTAAAGATCACTTGCTCAACAAAACTTTATTTTTTTCAAATTGTTGAAATTTGACTATATCTAATATTGGAACAGCAAAAGCAAAAAATACAAATTTATTCCTTTTGCTTGACATGAAATTTAATATATTATGATCTATGATATATATAGATGTATCATATTATCTTATCGGTCATCACGGTACATAGGATATCTACAGTACCATTAGTTGGACGCTTGTCAAATATTATAAAGTAAAGCACAAAAAATAAGGACACATGCCAAGATAAGTATTTAATATTTATTATTTATCTGTAATAACCTACAAAATACCATTTGAAACCTTTGTCATGAAAATATATCTAAAGTTATAGCGACCATCATACAATAACCTTTAGGTATAATATCACCATCTCTTAAGACAGCTCTGAGACGATAAATACAAATAAATGTCATGTTCCCTTTACCTTAAGTGATACAATAACACCCCCACTCTGACTCTCTTATGTTACTTTTCCTCAATATCCTATATACTATGATTTTTAGAATGGTACATGCCTGTTGAAGTACAAAAATGTTAATATTTTATGTAATATGATAAACCAATCTAATTAAAATGACATCCCAGTACTTGCTTTCTATTTTCTATCGGTTGTTTACTAGTCGCCGCATGAGAGATAAAAAAAACACTCCTTTAGGGGTCGCGTCAGGGATCCACATTAATACATTCGGTATCTATTGGGTGCCTTCAAAAACTTGTATTCTTGTCTTGTCTGCTGTATTTTGTAGAGAAGTCGTTGATTGGTTAATATATAATACATTCATGTTGATGTATGACACGACCCCTAATGGAATGTTTTTAGATCTCCCATGCAGCAACTATTATTTTAACATCCAAAAGAAAATAGGGAGCAAGTGTGTATATCTAATTTAAATAAGATTGCAGGATAAACATAGGCATGCCATTTTGACAATATTTCTATACTTACCTACACATAATTTATAATATTTATCAGTATTCCATAATCAACATTTGGTATATGAATTAGCATGAGATATTACACAGATTGCATGTCAGGTCTTGTATAACAAGTGTAGTTGATGTCTCCAGTAATACTAGATTACAGTTAGGAGGGCTTTTTTGTCATTTATGGTATCAAAATAGGGACAAATGTATTGTTATGAATACTTGATGATGTCAGTTGAATGATTGTATGATTTTTGTAGAAAAATATCCATTTTCTTGACACTGTTATATCGTTTGCAGTACAATCAAATTTGCAACAAATTAGCAATTGACACCTGCAAATATTCAGCCAATACAGTTAATGGAGATCTTTTTTATTGCATGTTGAAAAAATATAGAATATGAAGATGTTTATTTATAAATGGTACAGGTCACTGAACAATCATGTAGAAAATGAAAGTAAAACAGAATGTTTATTTATAACTCATACAGGCCATTGAATCACCATATAGAAAATGAAAGTAAAACAGCTGATATATCTCATACAAAACTTGAAACAAGCGAGTTCTTCATTGATAGAAAGAGGTATACGTAGTCTGAGTTTGTTTTGCAGAGCAAATGGTAGCTTTGTTTATATCTCTTTAAAGTCAAGTTTGAATTAGTCACAATACACCTCATACATTAAATATTGCTATACAACTTTCAGCACTTTACAGCTTAAGTGGTAAAGCAGGCCATGCTAGGAATTGTCGTTACTTGGTGTCTGTCATTTATTGTCCGTCCAGTTTGTCATCAACCAGAATTACAAGACTAAGCTCAATCCTTGATGGTAAAATTGAAAAATTGGAATCAACCATATGAAATTTGCAGAAATATTGCATAGTTGCTATTCTCAAGTTTTGATCAAGAATCAAATGTTTAATTATGATTTTTGTACTTGTATGTAACGACAGACCAACAAGAACATTGATTTTAAATACTTAACACAAACATGTCAAATTTGATAAAGATAACAAAATGTTTGTTGTAAAACTTTTGAGAAGCAACATTGATATTTACCACTTAAATCTTGCTTTATGGTGGGAGGATGAGTTTCAATTTGGAATTATTTTAGAACATAGAAATCATGAAAGTAATATGATTAAATTCAGCTGGAATTGAACTGTCAATGTTATGTTTAATGTGATGTTTGACACTTAAATTTAAGATGTATTCATAGCCACAAAGTCAAAACCAAAACATTTCCAAGACAATAATACAAATGTAAGATGAATATCGTCCAGAAAAACATATACCGGTACATGTATTCTAACAGTCTTCAGATCATCAGAACCTAGTTGAGTGATAACAAACTCTATGATATTGCCTGTGGGTTTTTTTCATCTTCAATGCATAGAATTTTATTTATTTGAAACTGCACATTTTTGTGTATTTTATTTATTAGTGACATCTTGCTTAAATATATTGCTTTACTGAAATTCTTACAATGGGCATGAAGGCTAATATTAGTAAATTTTGTGGTATAAATGTGATCTATTTTTGCCATGATATGGCATTTGTCTAAGTTAAATTTCATATTTTAATCTTTGGTCCCTCTTGGGTAAAGTGTTTGAAACTGTCCTGTTCTTCATCCACAATGTGTAAATCATGGGCACCATGTTGTATGTAAAACCATGGGTACCATTGCATATCGAGTATGATGAGTGATAACCATGTCCAATGTAAAGCGTGGGTACCATAAATTACATATCGAGTATGACGAGTGTATAAACACGAGACCTGTAATGGTGTTTCTTCAGATTTCCCACGTTGCAGCACATCAGTAAAGGGAGCAAGAGAGAGATGTGATTTTAATCAGATTGATATTCTATATTCCGGGGTTTCTTCATGGATTAATGATAGGTCATAGGTTATTGGTTCTTGGGTGTATAAATTGTGGTATATGGATATTTTATCTAGTTCCTCTATTATTTCAATTTTCTCTAGCATGATGCCATCAATATGATTTTCCAATTTAATTGTATGCATTGCAAATAGTTCAAGCATTTCTTGACTGCAGGTCTGTTTATTTCTAATAGTTTCCAAGATATTGTTATCTCTGTGTAATTTTAGTATTTTAATATAATTTTACGAGCCATATAACATGAGATAAAGATGTCCTATCACAGCCTACACTTTTATTGAACAGAAAGCTATACACAATCAAGTTTAGCCTTACATAGAAATGTTCCAGAAATATGATTTGAGTACCTTATATTTTAATTAACCATGTTCTATATAATATATTTGTAAACATGTAAATATGATAGCATTTCAAGGTTATGTTTTTTTATACGTGATTGCTTTAATTAATTAATTATTTATGCACTTATTTAATTACCTGTATAGTCTTTTTGAATTATTTGATCTATTTTTTTTTAGTCTGCTGCATTATTTAGAAGGTGTTTTATTTTCAGAACAAATGATTGATATTATTTTTTGTTTATGGTGTTCCATCTTTATACTTCAGTAATCAGAATCATGTATATTATTTTCATATGATAAGGTTAGATTGTTATGTTAATATTAAATATATTTGATATTTTATTAAAAAAAAAGTTTGAAGATGCCAAAGGGTTATGTAATCAGAAGCTGTAAATTGAAGAAGGACATACAATACAATGGCTTGAAAGAAGAAGAACGAAAGAACAAACAATGGTTGACAATATACTACACAGAAAACTAAAGATTGATCAACTAACATAGTAACACACTGTACAGTACAATAAATATTTTGTTTTTCATAGACATTTCTATTATTTTAGAATTTATAGTAAAGTTGATGGGAAAATGTTATGTTTTTAGGTCCCCAAATAATATTCATGTGCTTCTGCTATTATTCTTGAAAAAAAAAATAGGGTATCTTTAGCAGGTATACAAAGTTTGACTTTCATTTAATTTTGACCTAGGTTATATAGGACAATGATGTGACTTTAACAGTCTTTGTCCAAAACAACAAGTAACACTTTAGTATAGGCACTAAAGATTAGGGTAGGTAGGCCTATAGGAAACACAGGTATTGTTTTGTCTTAGTAATGAATGACCTGTCAACTTTTATAAGTATATGTCTGATAGAAGGGTTGCCTTTCTCTCTTAATATTACAGATATGTTAAGTCATTGCTGATGTGCTTATTTCACCATGAGATAGCTGAAAAATTGCTAAGTTGGCATTAAACAACAATCACTCACTCACTCACTCACTGCTTAATTTTAATTACAGTGATCTGACTGACACTGAAAGTAATGATGAAAGACATGCTACACACAGACATTCAGAAACTAAAGTTTTTGCAAGAGCAAGGTTTGTATAAATCTTTTTATTTTTTTTTTTAGATTTTTTCTTTTCTTCAAGATTGACTATAATTCACAATAGTGTCATGCTTATCACATTACATTCTACACTAATTAACTGTATATATAAAAAATTGGGTTTTGGGTTATGCTGTTTAAAGTGACATTAAACACCATCATCCCAAACCCTATTTTTTTTAATGGATTGCTCATACAGTTTTTTTTAGAATTATTTTTAATAAAGAGTTGAGTTCTCTTTCTTCTCCTCATGTTACTAATATTAAGTAATTAAGTAATGGCTCACCTGCTTGTTTTAACCCACACTGGGAATAATATGCAATAACTCATTAAAAAAATAATTGACAAACAGCCTAATGCAATACTAACATTGTGTCTAGTATAAACATGGTACTGTCTGCTTAGTTGTCTTTAGAAATTTACCTTGAAATCCTTACATGATAAACTTTGTTGTTCATGTGGTAGTAAAGACCAATCAGTTGGCCTATTGATATGAATAGAAATGAGCAGTGTAAAAAGAACATGTATCTACAAACAAAACAAAACAATTATCCTATACAATAACTATGTACCAATACATATAATGCTACCACTAGAGTGTCTACAATCAGTGCCTATCACTACTAAAGTTGTGAGTTCGAACCCTGTTCATGGAGAGGTATACTCGATACATTATGTGATAAAGTTTGTCAGTGACTTGCCACAGGTCGGTGATTTTCTTCGGGTACTCAGGTTTCCTCCAACAATAAAACTGACCGCCAAGATATAACTGAAATATTGTTGAAAGTAGCGTTAAGCACCATTACCAAACCAAACCACCACTGGAATGTCACCAGCTATCAATGTCAAGTTGATAGGTCATGTAGCCTATGTCCATGATATCTTATGCCATCCCTTGGTATTTGTCATACATCCCTAATCTGTTACCTTTTTCATATTTCAATCTTTTCCTCAAACACTTTGTCTTCTTTGTAGGAATTACCTCTCGTTACATCAAAAAAGAAATATGTTTTGTTAGTATCCAACATTTAATATGACCACTACAACTTACAAGGATAATATATATTAGCAAAAAATTCAGATATCATGGGCTTATTTTTATGAAATCTTCATATATCAAATATGGTCTGATGAATATTCCTCAATGTGTACAGACCCTGGATCGTTTTAACTTAACAGATATTTCGTTTCGTTTGCGTTTTTCGTTCGTTTGCATTTCGTGCATATTGTAAACTTATATGATCCAGGGTCTGTACCTAATAAGCATCCAATATAGCTGTCATACAACATATTTGTTTCTTATTGGCTTAGTATGTGGAAAGCAAATCTCCAGAAAACATAGTGCAGTTTGGGCCAAAACATTTTTTTGGATATTCAATTCAATCCTTTAAAAAATAGATTTAAAAGAATTTGCAAATAATCCATTTCCTTTGAAACCAATGAGCCACAGTTGACAAGGGGATCGATTACAGATTCCATGGAGCCTCTGGTTTATATTTATTGTGTGCCGTGGTATGTAAAATGTAAATGATTTTTCAACAAGATATGTAATGTTATGAATTATGATTTTTTTTTTCAATTTGAAATTGAGTAATACTAATTTATCTATGTAATGGTTGGTAATTTGAAATTAGATTTACTCATGGAAGGTAAATTTTCAATCACTTGCAGTATATATGTGTATAATTTCCCAGAAAAATGGACAGTTGTATGAGTGCTGATGTTATTTATTACCATAGATTAATTCTGTTAACAAAAAATCGCAAATCTATTTTTTTAATCCCTATACAAAAATTAGCTTTCATTTTTCTTCCTATTAGCTTAAGTTTAATGTCAGGAACTATATTCATATTAGTCTGTATGAGGTGGAAATGTCTGGAGCCAAAATCAAAATTTCATATACATGTAGATGTAGTTCCAAGGACTAATGTTTTTTGTCAGCTTTTTGAGGAAAAATATCTTTGGAACTATTTCAACGAGCAGTTAACCAAGTGAGCAATAGAAGAAATTTCAATATTTTCCTTTTTTGGAGGGGTGATGGGGGATTAGATCCATTTAAACAGGGGTTGTTATGAATCAAACTACCGGTAAATAATAGTTTTGAAAACAGAAACTGGTACAATTTTTGTTGAGTTTAGCTCATTAAAATGACAATACTTCAGACACTCAGACAACTTTATTTGTAAATTCTCTATAATAATTATAAACACTTCACAGCAAATTGGTAAGATTCACAAAAATGTATTTTAATGCACACATTTAAATATGTAGTATAATCTCCCTGCCAATTCTAATTTACCTTTCCATCAATGTTTTCTTTCCTTTTCTGTTTTTTTATATTGAATTTTCATATTGGTCAATTTTACTATCTTTTTATTGGAGACAAGTAAATTCTGACAATTTGTTATATAACCTCAAAATTTTTGCGATTATATTATGATATGGGTGTGACTTTGTCATCTTATCCATGCCAAGACACAACGTTTCTTTTCCTCAAAATAATCAACTGTAATTTGACAGTAATCCTTAAAACATAAAGATTCCGACTGATTTTAGCCCTACCTGTTTCCAAACAACAGATAAAGGTGCCAAATATGTATGTGATTGTATCAATCTGCTGCTAGGCTTTTGACATTATTTTTTTAGCTCACCCGACCCAAGCAGTCATATAAGCAGCTATTGTCATCACTTGGCATTTATCATCGGTGATGGCGGCATCACCATAGTAGTCTGTAAACTTTTGAATTTTAATCTTTTTCTCTAAAACAATTTTGCCAATTATAACCAAACTTGGTAGGAATTTTTATTGGATGGTCTTCTACAAAGTTTCTGTGGGGTTTTTTTTCTGTTCTAAAATTCACCACAGGAAAAAAATGTTCAAGGGAGCCAAATAGGATATTTCCATATATATGGGTGTAATAATATAATCTGTTTTAATATACTTTTTTTAAAGCATTCGTAGGAAAATCCCATTCAGAAAAAAAGGTTTTTTTGGTATTATTTGAGTTATTGATGGACCATTAAAAATTTGTTTAGCTTATTAATTTATTTGAATCTGTTGAGTGATATAGGATGAGGTGAGCCTCTTGTTTATGATATTATAACATTATCATTTGATAAAAACATTGTAACTTATAGTCTATTGTAATATTATATTTTATTGAACATGTTTCATCTGATCGATGGTTTGTATTTGAAATATCATATCTTTTTTTTTGTTATTCCTTATGCTATACCACTTTGATCTTTGGTAAGTTTTAATGATAAAAATATAGTAGTTTTAATTTACTTTTGTAATCTCTCTCTTAAGGGTTCCAACTTCCATGTAGATTGATTGATTGATTTTTTCTTTCTGTTGAATCCCCCCTTTTTTTCCCTTTTTCCCTTCAGTAACCTGGCCCAATAGACCATGCCAACTTTTATTATTGCCATTTTTAAGCTGTTACTGTTATCATTTTATTATTATTTCAGCCTTTGTCTTCAAAACTTTTGTGATTTTAGTATTGATTGGGAATTCAATGTCAGAAAAATTTCAAAATATTCATCTTGAATCCATATGATTAATGGAATTGTTAAATGATGGAACATTCTGTCTTGACCCCGTACACTACAGTGCTCATGCGTTTTATTTTCTTCTTATCTATTGCCAATAAACCAGGGAGCTGTCATGGTTGTGATCGTATGGTAGTTGATATTATAACTACCTATGCAATCAGTGCCTATCATCACTAACGTTGTGGGTTCAAACCCCGCTCAAGCGAGGTGTACTCAATACAACATCATATGATAAAGTTTGTCAGTGACTTGCGGCAGATCCTTGGTTTTCTCCAGGTACTCCGCCCGGTTTCCTCCACCAACAAAACTGACTGCCATGATAAAACTGAAATATTGTAGAAAGTGGCATTAAACACAAAAACCAAACCAAACCAAGCCAATAAACAATTTGAAAGAAAACGTGGCTGAAATGCATATGTGATAGTTATCTACAAAAGTTCTATTTTTTGTGTCAATCACAGTATCAAAATAGTGTTGAAACCCAAATCATTTCTTGAATTATTTTAGCATTGTCAGGACATATAAAATTTATTTGTGTGAGCTTTAGAAATAAGTAGGAAAGTTAGCCTTTGTTGAGGTTTTCTGTCCTGTTTGGCATTGAATGCAAATCAATTTTTGTTTTATAGTCAGTGTATGTATAATTGCATCCAAAACATTAGCCAAATTTTGCTGAAGCAAGGGTCATTCCAATAGTTTTCAATGGTGTCCTTTGTCGCATCCGAGCTGTAATGTTGGCATTTCTTTCGGCTCTGTCTGCATGAATCTGGTATCAGCAGACTATTATTGGTATACTAGACAGAAAAAAGCAATACATTATTTGTAAACCTTTATTGTACTGCAATTGTAATGATTGTTGGATTAAATATATTATGCTTGGTTTAGTAATTTATGGCTTATTGTTAAATTGCCAGTAAAATTGAGAACAAATTAGTCATTGGAACCTGAATAAAATGGAATCTTACTGAAATAATAAATTTATTTTTATTGTTTGAATTAGTAGTCCCAATTGTAGTTCCAGGTGATTGTTGTTTAACCCTAGTAAGCATTTTTTCAGCTATATCATGATGAGAACAAGTTGTTTTTAATGAGGAATAGACCAACATGCATTCATAGCTATATTTTTATAGTGCTAGTAGCTCTCTGAATCGACAGTCCACATGTTAAAATGTCACATTTTCCCAACTTCCCTTTGGTTTGACTTGACCGAGAATTGAACCCATGATCCATTCCACTTGAGACAAGCACGCTAACCATTACACGATTCAGGTGGTCAGTTAAGATAACTTTTACAGTATAGTTATTGATCATATAATGTTATATACATTTTTGATTAGTTTGTCATGTTAATCTTAATTGAATACATGCCACTGTCAGATTTTGTATCTATTTTCTCCTATCAAATTGTTTCTAATTTCCTTTAATCAAAACATCATCACAGGTATTTTGTCGAGATTAAACAATTTCCACAACAACAGACACAATGTTGTTTTGTTTGTTGCCAGTGTCATCTACACTGTTAATTGATTTGGCTGATCATTTGATATAGCTATAGGTATAGCTAAATCAATATGACAATTATATATAACTTATGAAATATCACTATCAGTCACACAAAAAACTTACAGGTAGCTGATGTTTTATGCAGTACACAATTTATGACTTATTATATCTGGTCTCTCGCCAAGATGGTTAATAATGTTCTTGAGTTCGGGTTACGGTTATGGTGTTTAACACCACTTTCAACAATATTTCAATTATATCATTGTGGTCAGTTTTATTGGTGGAGGAAACCGCTGTACCCCGAGAAAATAGTACTGTGATTTGACTGTTCCTCATGTCTGTAATAGTATGCTGGTATGATGAGTTAAACTCCTTCTTTCCTTATTTTGTGGTTGTTTGGCCATTGGAAATTTAAGTCTAGATTTTAGGTCTTATTCTATGTACAGGATTTTTAAATTTTAAATATTTAATGCTGTGTTCACAAATTCATGGCAGTCAATTTTATTAGATTTTTTCTGAAATGTTTGATATTCAATAACAGTTGTTATCATATTCATATACAGTCATTTCAGGCTTACTTACCACAAGTGTGACAAATTATTGGTTCCCTTCACAGTAAGTTTGAACCTTAAAGACTATAAAATTTGTTTTAGCTGCTTCTATGTTAAGCTCTCAGCATTTAGAAGAGACTAATTGGCTCAGAATCAGCAGCAGAGTAACATATCTAATTGTAGACTGTTCAGTGAGCTACTAAGGCAGTATAAAATTCACTTCAACTTGTAGGTCTAAGTACAGTCATAAAAAAAAACTTTTCAAAATTATCATTATTGGTTTTAAACAACAATTACTGTCACTAACTTATAGGTAATTTAGATTAAAAAAAATATCACATGTGCATTAAATATACAATGTATTTGAAAACACCAATTAAAAAATTACATAGAATAAGACATCATTACAGTAATAAACTTGTTACAGCCAAAATTATTGTCTCTACCACACAGAGAATAGGAAAATATGGTCATTATTGAATGAATATAATAGTTTCCAGTTCACCTTTAGCATTCCCTATGGTAAATTCATTTTCTGAACCAAGACTCCTCAACCCCCTCCCCCCCCCCAAAAAAAAACCCTTAAAAACTTCCACCCCCATTAGAATAGTGGTCTACCCTAATTTCATTTACAGTATTCTACAGTTTAACCATTTATGCTTTGTATGTTGTTAATTTCAGAACACTTAATGCGAGGGCAAAGTAAGATAATGCATTGGTTTTTTTTATTTTATTTCCTTATTATTGCTTTTAAAGTTAGTTTTGTTTCTAGTGATTGGTCAGTATGCCATCTTTAGAAATATGTTAGTTTCCCTACCCCTTTTATTATAATCTCTTCAAATCTTGAAATTATTTAGATGGGGAGGGGATTATTCTGCACTTGAAACACTTTTGAAATTGATCAGTCTTCAGAAGTTAAAGTTCAAGATGAACTTAAAACTTGTTAATGCATTGAAAAAAAAGTTCACAGGGTTAAAAAGCATTGAAAAGTTTAGACCTTTTATTTTTGGATTAAGATTTTTTTTGTCTTGCGTTTATACAATGTAATCTGACGAATTGGCATCAATTTTAATGACAAAAAAAAAAGACAAAAAAAGACAATTTTAAAGACTGAGAAATTTCAAAAATGTTTTGTTTGATCCCTCCACATATT
This sequence comes from Gigantidas platifrons, assembly GCA_002080005.1. Taxonomy (NCBI): domain Eukaryota; kingdom Metazoa; phylum Mollusca; class Bivalvia; order Mytilida; family Modiolidae; genus Gigantidas; species Gigantidas platifrons. The sequence continues at coordinate 303,509 of MJUT01034350.1, forward strand.
TTTCATTTGAACCCATGTTTGAAAGTACAGTAAATATTTATTTGATTTTTATGAAAAGAGGTATAAATGATCAGGTTTGTATTGAGCTGCTCACAGTATTAATTATTATGATTTTAGTTTAGTAAGTAAAAATATATAATGATGATATATGATAGTCAGCATGGAAAGTTTACATGCTTTATTTATTGATAAAGAAATGGTAGTAATTAATTATTGATTTTTCAATTTCTTTTTATGCTCACTTTATGTTTGGACCAACTCAGATTCAGGTGAATAAATTATATATAAAATTGATTTGTGTGTAGTTTATCATTATCACTTTTAAAAATATTCTATAATAATAATGCAGTTTTATTTTTAATTTACTAGTAATATAATATTATGGTGATTTTTTAATATTGAGCAAAGAAAAAGCTGTTGATCTCCATTAAATAGAATATCTTAAATGGTAATTATAGAATACTTAGGGTGCACTTGTTAAAAAGAGATAATAAAAATAAGTCTAAACAAGTTTTTAACAATTGTGATAAAATTATTAAATTTAATTTAATTTTAGAAGATAATAATAAAAAAAGGCCTATATATTTTTTAATTTATTTATAAGATATTAGATTAAAATTAAAACAGTAATAACAAAAAATGATAGAAAAAAAAAAATAATAATAATAATATAATAGTTATGCTTATCATAGCTAGTAATGGTATATAATTTCTACAATATGTTTCAATCTTTGGATCTTCCATATTTAATTAAAATTGATTGAAATATTCAAAAGTAAGTTTGAAATTAATTTTTACAAAAATTTGGGCATTTACCTAGTGCAGATTTGAAGGAATAAAGATATCCATTGATTTTCCATCTTAGTGGTTCTTATATGCAGTTACCATAACTGATTTTTGACAAAAGTCACATACTTTCAGCTAATTTAATTGAAAAAAATAACTTCTCTTGTGTTTTACATTTAGTAAGAGTACTTCCTTACACAATAAAAAGTAAAATTTATTTTTGGAGCAAAATCAGACAAAGAATGGAATGTATCTCTATAATGAGAAAATAAAATAAAATCACAGAAGTCCAAAATTAGAGCAAAAACAAATTTCACTTGAAAGTAACAAATATTTTTATTAATGACATTTTTTTTTATGAAGCTTTAAAGTAAAATATTCAATGCATGACATTTATATATGTGTGTTATGCATGTGAATTGTATGGGTGGTTGTACTGCTTCACATTGTATTGGTCTATATACATGCTTTTGAGTGTTCAATTATATAACAGTGCCAAGCTTATTCAGTCTTGATAATATGGAAGCAAAACAATTTCACTTTAAATTTGTTGTTTCTGTAGAAATTATCTTAGGACAATTATATAATTATATCTTAGAGATCTGATCCCTTGTTAGGGTAATTGTAGGCTAATTTATTTAGATATTTATATAATTGATCTTGACTATTTAAATTGAGATTTAGGTTAATGTGGGTTTTTTTAACGGCTGGATCAAAGTCGGAATGTTTCGGCCAGTTTATATGGGTCAGGGATTATAAAATGTAATACTACAAGGTTTCAATCTATCTGGTTTCTTTTGCTCAATATTATAGCTAGCTACAAAGATTTAAAAACAGTATAGCTAGCTACAAAGATTTAAAAACATGTCATGTTTCTTATACATATACAACCCCACAGGGATTGAAAAAATCCACGAAAAAACATTCTTTGAGAGAAAAAAAAACAATTTAAGCAATCAAATTTATTGATCTTTAGTCTTAATTTATATGTTTTGTTTGGTTTTTAGATTTGAGAAACATTAATTATAGGAGCATTATTATTATAATACAGCCATACTACATCTTAGTTTTACAAAATAAATCATAATCATTGACAACACACACACTATCACTGTTTTATCTTCTTTGTGTGAAAGGTAACTCTCTTCTCCATCCCCATCTAAAACATCTTTAACTCCAGTTTTCACATATATTTTTCTGGAGCAATATTTTTTTTCTCAGGGATCTATGTTTTTATGCTCATATTAAAATGATAATTTTTCTTTATGAGGTTACCAGTAATTGTTGGTGATTTACTTAAAACACAAAACAAAGGAACAATAAGTGACATGTGCAGTATACATTAATGTTCCTTTCTAGGTACATGTATTATATATATATACTTGAAAATGGCATTAAACACCATAATCCTATCCTATTATTTATACTTAGGTCCTAATGCTAGCTCTTTATATGATATGCATGTCATGTATATTATGGTAGAAAGTATATTTGGATTAAATACATGATCAGAATATTTGATACTAGTATTTTAAAAATAGCATTCTAATTACTGGTTATATACCATGTTTAGTTTATATATAAAAAAAAATACATATATGTATATACAGTATATTCACAGACAGTGTTACACTAAGGCATTGTAATAAAAGGATTATAGGATCTAATTTTTTTACAATTGTATGTCTGAAGACTCGCCCACCATCAAAATATCACTTGATGGACCTAATATTAGTTCAATATGATACACTTGTTTACAGTCAAAATCAATATTATTTCCATTTACCTATACACTATATTTTTTTCCTCTTTGGTAGTCTAAATTTAATCAATTACAGCTTATCATGTGTTAATTTGTACAATCCCCTCCCCCTATTCTATTTGGTAGTCTAAATTTGATTAACTACAGCCTACCTTGTGTTAATTTTTAGAACCCCCTCCCCTCAAATGTAATACATAATGTATTTTGAACAGTCATATGACATAGAAATGTAATTATGAAAATCTCAGGTATTAATTACAAAGAAATCACTGGAATAATTTAATTGATGGAAATTGACTAGAGACCATGACATTGATATATTTCTTGCAAAAATCAAGAGAAAGGATAATTGTCAGAAATATTCAAACAGTATAAACCAAAATATATACTGTTAAAAAGGGTTTGCACTATTTATTTTATGTACTTACTGATAGTTCAGGGATGCCAGTGAATGGTGAACATTAAAATTGTCTTTTTTGACTTTTTCACATGTTTGTGTCAATGCCTGCACTCAAGCATTTATATAAAGTTTTAGGTCTTGTTAGAGAGACATCATGTATGTCTTTAAAGAAAAATAAGATTTAGAAGTGATAAATATAGAGGGAGTTAATAGCTGAAGATAGACATTTCTAGCCTATAATGCTAGAAGGCATAGTATATATAGTAATGTTTCTAATAGAACAAAGTAGCAAACTATTCACAGACGGTATACAAATGGAAGATATTTTTCGTACAGTTGATAAAAACTAAAATGATGTTCCTAAGAGATCAATGACAAATAGTAAGCTAAAGGTAAATGGTTTGGTGTCAGCTTGTTATGGCAGTATCATACTTTGCAGTTGTAGTGTTTTATTACTAATTTTTTTTAATAATGTTTTGTTCATGCAGCATCCCATCCTTTTCAGTTCCAATAAAGTCCTCTCACAAGATAGACATAAAATTTAACAGGTTGTTAGAAATCTAAGAAGTTTTTTTTCCAATTTTTTCTAATTACCATATTTGCATAGTAGGCACTGTTTTTTGGCAACTGAAAACCTGTGTATTAAACACATCCAAAGACGGTAATAACTGTCTATGAAAAAAATGATACAAAAATGTATAACGGAATTGCGTTGTGCTATATACAATTGCTATGCCACATGGTGTGGGAGAGTTGTCTACTGACCTCTAAAGCTTTATTGGTAATATCTGAACATTATTTTTTAATACATAGTGTATCATACTGCATGCTAGATACTTGAGATTTCCACAGTGTTTGAACTCATCTGACTGTTATATTGGCAAATGCGAAGAGAACATCAGAAAGATGGATTCCCTTCAACCTTTGAACAAGCACAACGATAACTAGAAAAATGAAATATTTCCTTTATAGTCAGCTGCAAAGAACAATCTATTAATACACTCACGGGTCAAAAGTTTTTCCTCACTAAGATATTTCCCTATATATTTCATATAAAACTACTTATTTTCATAACATTCTCATGAAGACATTCTTTAGCCGATTTTCATGAAATTTTCACCTTTAATAATAGAATTATTAAGAGTTTATTTTGATATCTTCATGTAATTTTTTCGAACTTTTATTTACAAGCATTTATGATTTAAGCACAAATGTAAATTCTTGACGTCACAATTTTATATGATTATATAGTAAGATTTGGTAAGGGAAAGTAGAAATAAAATTATTTGAAAATTATAAGAAGAAGAAACTATATTTATTTCTGCATTTAATGCTGAAAATTTCATGAAGTTCAGATAAGGAATGACTTCAGGAGAATGTTTTGAAAAAAAGTGTTTTTATATGAAATATAGGGAAATATCTTAGTGAGGAAACAGTTTTGACCTGTGAGTGTACCAATGGTAGTAATGACTATGTCATACTATGAGTTCAGTCCTGGGAATTATTTTGAAATAATTAATGCCAAGATATCATTATTTTATAATAAATTTCATAGTTAGATTTGGTAGTTCTAAAATTCTATGTACTTACAGTAATCAATAATTGATCATATCATCATACCTTTAGAGTCAAAAGTGGTGTTAAACACCATAGCCATAACCTTTTAGAGTTAATCATTTAATTTGCCAGACTTTTACTTATATTTGATAACTATAAAATTCACCTTCATACCATGAATCTTTTGTTTTAATATGAAACAAGTAAATTGTTTAAAATAATCTTGTGCTTATAGCAATTACACAAATTGAAAAAAATCCTTTTTAAAATCTCAGAAATATTGAATTCAGAATAGTGTTTTCATTTGTTGATATATCTAGGACTGTAAAATGATCTTGAATATTGAAATTAAAGTGAAATGTACACTTATTTAACTGGTAAATAATACAGCAGAAATTAACAAATTTGTTTATACATTTTAATATATCTACAAGCATATAATGGTCAACATGATATTTGTGGTTTGTTTTTATTTTTAGATTTCGTCATGCAGTTGTAAGTGCTATGACAGGACATAAAGCTCCTAGACGACCCAACAGTGGTAAGACACACATGGCAGATGTGGTGTCTGCTGTACAGGGCATTAACGATGTTGTCAAAAAAGGCTTAATGCCAAATCGTAAGTATTTATTTTGAAGGGGAAAAAAAAGCTACAATCATTGCTGAAACCATAAAACCATTTACTAGAAAAGTTGGTTCCTTGGTCCTCTAAAAAGTTAATGTTTTGTTTTATTCATCAATGCAATGTGTTTTCTAGCGTAGGACACTATTTGAAATACTATGAATGTTTTAAATTTGAAATTACTGAACTGATTCAACCCAAACTGTACATGAATCGGTTCATTCGATGGCTCTGTACATTATGGCTTTGTGTCAATCAGTGAGTCACAAATCCAAAATTGATAACTTCGCTTGCAAAAATGATAATGTTTGACAGCTTTTTTCGATATTCACACAACTGATAATTATAATTTTACATCATGTTCATGGGCTTGTCCTTTTCATACTTGTTAGTAGAACACACAAAATGAGCCAGACTGCTGAACAAACAGTTTATGTATGGCTGTGTGAAAAAAATGCTGTAAAAATCTTCTTCTTTGATGAATTATATTTATATTTTGTAGTAATATCTCTATGTCTATAAAAAACATTCCTTGACCTTAACCTTTGACCACAAGGTCAAATTATTGATTTTTTTTTTATGATTTATCTTTCATTTTTATGTATGTATTAAGACATGACATGACAGAGTTCTATAAAAACGAGGTGACTGTGACCATGACCTTTGATCACAAGGTCAAACACATATTCTTTTTTTTTGTCTTCAAGTCTAGTGCCTTCATATTTTGAATGCATTAATGTCAGATATTTTAGTCATTACTAGGGTTTCAGAGGCCAAATAAAGAGGAGACATATGTTATTGTTTACTAAAAGAAAAGTTTTTTTCCTTCATTATATAGATTGTATATTAAACTGAATACAGAGGAGATTTGGGTACCTCTAGTTTCGTTTTGGTTCATTTTTAGAACATTTTCATCTAAATTGCTTCAAATAACATGGATTTAATATTTAAACTCAACTGGCAAAATCACATAGAATAGATCTGTCTTATTTTTATTGTTTGCTTATGATAATCATGTCACTGGCTTGAGTGCACACTTGAATATTTCACACCCATGATATATAAGTGTTGTACAGTACATTGTATCTAAATGAAAAAATGGAAACAGTTTAAATCTATATTTATTACCAAGAAAGAAAATAAATAAATAAATACCACATCTCCACACAAAAAAAACAACAAAAAAACAAATTTAGTTTTTATTGCCTAGCAATATGATTTCTAGATATATATTTATAAGATTCAAATACACTGCAAATTTTGCACATTTCTTTCCACCATAAAAAAGGCAGTATTGGCGACACTTTAAATGTTTTCATGCAAAATGTGGTATTACATTTGTTTCTTTATCAATTGAATGTGACTTTAACTATAATGTAAAACTGTTTGTGGACCTCTTGTTTGTTATTTATAGTCCAAAATGATATTTATTTTATTCTTTCCTAAAAAAAAATAAGATGGTAAGTTAGTTGTATTGTTATAGAAAATATTCATATTCTAAATTGATTGTGATCAGATAAATTTTGGTTTATTTTACTAATTTTTTACTAAAATATATCAGAATGCATGAACTTATGTGTGTGTGCATGTACGTTGATCATTTCATGCCTTTAATTTTATCAGTTGTTTAGATTAGTGAAAAACAAAAAAACAATAGAGATCTCATACTTTTAAAGCAATCTCAGAAGTCGAGTTAAGCTTACATTTAGATAATATTAAACAGAATGTTTGTGTTCTGTGAACTGTTCTATGTTCTATTCCCTGCAAAACCGTCAATTAGCTGATATTCATACTAAGGGTACATTAGTTTAGTATATACAAATGTACAAGTTTTCTTATTTTATCGTCTTTGTTTTTGTGACCCTGCTGAAAAGCAAGCAAGACATTACGTGTTGCCATGGTCTGTCATTCCATCCGTCCTGCTTAGATTTTCATGTTCTAACTTTAATTTCCCTTGTCTAAATTAGGATCTACCCATGTCAGTGCATCTGTCCGTACTTTTTCCGTACTGGAGTTATCCCTCTGGATTTGTCAAAAAAAAACACAAAAAAACAAAAAAAAATATTTACTTTAATTGGATGCAGGGGAATGAATCTATATCCTCCAGACATGTTTTCCTTCTTTTTTTAAAAATATTATTCTGGAATCATTTTATAAGATCATACATTACAATTCCATTGAATTTGAACAGAACTTTCTTTATAATTTAATTTTCATACAAAATTGGAATATAATTAAGATGAGATTTAAATTTAATCAATAAAGTTATTTCTTTTTTATACCCCCGCTCCACCGGAGGGGGTGGGTAGACTGGTTTACCTCTGTCCGTCCTTCCGTCTGTCACATTTTTCTCAGCAACTATTGATGGCAGAAATCTGATATTTGGTCACAAGCTACATATAGGTACCCCATATTGTAGGAAGTGTTTTTGGACCCGTCACATTCCTACATCCTGTTTGCCGAAGAGAAGGGGTATCATAAGTGAGCATTAGCTCACAGTTCATCTTGTTTTTACTATTGATTAACTCTATTTTAAACTTACATAGACTTATTTTTTATATAACCATGTCTTAAAGGTGGTGGTATATAAGGATCCATATGTCCTTACTATTTTGTTTGTAGGCCCATAACACTTTTAATTTGGTATTATTGTCATAGTACATTTTATAACTTATCAAGATGATTTTTTTCATGTCATACGAAACACCACTTTATAGCTTATACATACTGCTAAAGTTGGTTTTAAACACCAGTTAGTCATGTCATGTGAGAGAACAAACAACACAAAGTGTAGTTGCATTTATCTCCCCTTTTGTTTGAACATCTATATATATATTGTAATGTATTGTATCCACACAAACAAATTTTGAAAAGAATTTGGACTTTTTACATTTAATGTCGACTATTTCGACACAATATGAAAATTAAGCAGACAAAGAAACAATTTTTGTTTCCACAATTTAACATCTAACATTTTGATAGTTGTCTATGATCAGTCTCTCAGTGTCTTGTCAGATCATGTTCCCTAATTGAAGCATTAAATATGAAAATGTCTTAATTTTCAATAATAAAGAATACCAGAGTTAGAAACAACTATATTTAATGGAAGCATGAGACATTTTATACGATTATAAAGTTGATTCTGTGTAATGTAAAGATTTGTTACAGATTCATGATACATTTACATTAGTAACAGATTGTGATATAATTCAGAATCTTAAGAATGATTGATGACTTAAGCTTGCTGTACTTAATAAACTGAACACAGTAAGCCTGAATTTATTAAGTGTAAGCAAGGTCGTAATAACTTTGTTCTAAAAATTTTAAGTTTGATTATAGAAAATGTTGTTTTTTTTATCTCCTCGCCAACGAAGTGGCGAAGGGAAATAGTACGCTACCTTCCGTCCTTCCTTCCGTCCGTCCTTCCGTAACATCCTTGTGAACACTCTAGAATTAACATCCTTCAATGGATTTTGACCAAACTTGGTACATGTACATACTTAGTCCTTAAGAGAATCTGGAACCCTATTGGTCATAGGTCAAAGGTCAAGGTCACTGGGTCAAATTTTTAGGCGAGGGGATAAGTCACGCTTTGCGTTGCCCTTGTTTCTGTTTTATCTGGTGTTTATTACAAATTTATGTTATGCTGGTTAAGTTACCATCTGGCTTTATTTTCCTGGAAAGTCAAAACTGAAAGTCTCGAGTTTTTAATCAAATTTAAATTGTTTTGTCCAGTAAAAACTCTGACTTAAAAAAAAATAATAAGATTTTATTTTAAAATAAATTAATGCCTAGACCTGTCTCAACCCTACTTTAAGGTAGGAATTACGTTCATTTGCTACATGGGTTCATAAAATAGACCTTTTGAAGCACAGAATGAGGTCTTAGGATCAACCTTTGCTCTTCACAGGCACACAACTCATTAGCCATATACTGGTATATAGGTTACTATTAAAGTTTGTGAGGGACTCACTTGCTTCACGAAGAAGCAATATATATATTAATATAGAAACTTTCAAAATATCGGAATAATGCTGGAACATTTTAGATCTTGAATTTGTATATAAAGTAACCTAAGATATCTTTGTTTGCCCTATAATCAATCATTGCCAAAAGTGGAACATACTTTTAACATTACATGAATACTATTCACATACAGTAGTTGTAAGCTCATTAAACTGTATAATGTGGGAAATTAAATTTGAGATAACCCTCATTCGAACAAAAAGACTAATATGTTCTTACACGAGTCTCTATTGAAGATCTGGGATTTCTTCCACGAGTGAAAAGACGTAGAATTTCTCACACGAGTGGAAGAAATCCCAGATCTTCAATAGAGACGAGTGTAAGAACCTATTTCTTCCATTTTTAACTATGTTTACAAATCGTTCCCGAAACTAGATCACCACATGCTTGGAGATAGAAGGACGTTTATGTAAAGTTTATGAGTGTATCGACCCCGTGTACACATGCATGAACTACTGAAAAGAACCGTTTTTAACATTATACCGTAAGTCTTCAATGCAATACTGAACATAAAAATGTATTCTTGCATATCCCTGGTGTAAAAATCACACAAATTAAAATTCCGCGAAATGTTGTTGACGTCTTTGGTACATTAGCAACATGACGTCATATGAAGACTCCCAGTTTAAAACGTAAAAATCAGACGTCATTTGGTTTCGTGTATGCTTCAATTTTGATAAAATGTTGCTAAATAAGTTTGCAAGGTTGGTGTTTTAATTATTTTTGTGTATTGTTGTAAATATGGCTTTCAATCTGACACTATCATAGTTTCCCATCGTCGGTCGCCATATTCAATCTGATTGGTCAATTCATCCATGACAGACACGGTCGCGTGATCCTGTCTGTCATGGGCTGTCTGTCATAGTAAATACACAAAAACAGAAGAAATACATTTTTTCCTTCGTTACCTGTTAAATTGATGTTTTAGGATGATGAATCAAGCCCAACATTAACTGTCAAGAGTTACTACATCCACAAACACCTGTATTTTCTTGGACTAGTAAAACAACAGATATGATTGGCTATGCTTCTTCATAAAAGACCAATGAAAAACTATATGACCGGTAGCATACATGTATATCAAGATATTGAACTGGAAAAATTTATGAAGGAAAAAGTTTATTTTAGATAATCTAAATAGAGTTTGAATGATATACAGCATATCCCAATTTATTCTTCTGATCTTTTTTATTTGCATTTTTGTCCTCTTTTTCAATTTTCAAGCCATTTCAGATGTCAATATGATTGACACCTCTCCTGTTTATTTATTTATATTATTCTGGTTATCCTTGATATTTAGCAATTAAGTCTTGTCCAGGATTTATACCTAAACATGTAACATAGAAACCCTGTCAAGTGAAATAAAACATGTAACATAGAAACCCTGTCAAGTGAAATTAAAACATATAACATAGAAACCCTGTCAAGTGAAATTAAAACATGTAACATAGAAACCCTGTCAAGTGAAATTAAAACTTTAACATGATGAGATGTTGATGAATATTGGTTGATTTTTTTGCTTCTGGAATGAAACATTCACATTTTACCATTTTCTTTGTTCACGCCATGATATAGCTGATATACTGCTAAAGTTGGTGTTAAACAACCAATCAATCAATCAATCAACCATTTTATTTTTATTTTTCAGTTGATTTGTATGAGAAGTTTACATTTTACTTTTATTTTTATTTTTCAGATGATTTGTACGGGAAATTTACATTTTCATCAAGTGTATATGAAGTATTAGAGAGTAAAGGAGTACTAGAAATTGATGTCTTGTTTCACAGAAAACTTCCTGTGTAAGTCTTAAAGTTGTTGAAATACAAAACAAAGCATGTATATACCTCAGTTTCTGGACAGTATAAGTTTTCTTGGATAACCAGAGGTGACATGTAGCTTTAAGTATAATTTAACACAGATAATTTGAGTACCTGGCAATTTCGAAGTTATATCATCCATTCCTATGACATCAACACACGAGATTCAACTTAAAGAAGCAAAAAAAAAAAACAACCTTTTTGTTGCTTCAAATTCACTTCCTTAGTATTGAGGATATTTGACTCCAATCGCTTCCTCAGTGTTGACAGAAAAGTATGAAGATATCACAGAGGTAATCAGAATCTGTAAATCAAAGAAGGACAGACAATTACAATGACCAACATAAACAGGACAAAAAGACAAACAATAGCTGAAGACAAAACACTACACTTTCTTAGTGTTGAAGGTATTTGTATCCAAATTGAGGTCGTTAACATCCTATACACTATATATTTTTTTTAGACTATTTCAGTATTTACCTGCAAGCCACTTTGTTAGTGTTGAGATTATTTACCACTAATTCACTTGGTTAGTGTTGAGGTTTCTATATGTATCTATATAAGTAGTTGGTATCATTTATACACATGGTCGGTGGTTCTCTCTGGGCACTCTGGTTTCTTCCACCACTAAAACTGGTCGCCACGATATAGCTAAAATATTGCTGAAAGTGGCATTAAAACACCAAATATCAAATCATTTATACATACGCTTAGACAGTCAAGCAACTTTTCTGCAAACTGTGCATGATCGTTAAGAGATTGTTGCAGTAAATCCAACAAAGTTTTATTAAATTACTAAATTGTTTATTTCTATATATTTTTCAGCAACAACCCTGGTAGTGGAATTCAAATGATGGTAAGATTTATTGCATGCTCTTATTCTTGTTGAAAATACATTGATATTTAAAAGAGCTTACACTTTTAAGAACAAACCTGTTTCAGTTACAAATCTTATTAATAGGCATATATGTAGTTTATTTACTAAACTTTTAAATGGTACAATGCTGTAATCTATGGCAGTCAATAAAAAGGCCACTATGTATAATATTGGCTTACAACATTGCATAAAAAAAAATCTTTGCAAATTTTGTTCCTCTAGTAAAATGTTCCACAACTAATATTTTCCTTCATTTGATTTGTGCCCAGGAAAACCACTCGTAGCCATTGGCTGTCGGCAATCCACATTAAATAAATAAAGAATTAAATAAGTACCCATCTCCTAGGCCATAAACAAATATTTGGTTTGCTGTTTTCCCGTGTCTGACCCAGAAAGAATGCTTATACTTCTAAAATTTATATATAAATTTTTATTTAAATTTTAATGCAATAATTAATACTTCAATTTTTAACAAAATGGTAAGATCTTTGACAATTTCCTTTTCAACAAGTCTGAGGTTGATTTTACCTTTACCTGTAAAAATAGATTATACCTAACTTAAAGATACATATGTATGGTTAAGAAAAAAAAGAGATGATTTAAGATAACATTTCAGAGTTATTTCCCTTTATTGAAAATTGAAGATTGGTTATTTGGTAAAAAAAAAAAAAAAAAATAGCATCAGATTAGTTTGATTATGTAATAGGTTACCATTGGCATGTTACTTTAAAGACATGTTTTCTGAGTTTGATTATGTAATAGGTTACCATGGTTACTTTAAAGACATGTTTTCTGATTCTTTTTTAATGGAAGTGTTTTTTCTGTCCTTAAACAAATTATAAAAGTGATTAATTAAGAATTTTTTTTTTCGAAAGTTCCAAACTTTAGCAGCATTGTAAGATTAAGCTTTAGAAATCTTTATTTTTGAATTATTGGTAAAGATTACAAAAGTGCATTTAAAAAGCAGTCATTCAAAGAATTCTAATGTATGCACTACATATGTTAAAATTGCAGCGTTGTTTCTTCAAAATGGATAAATATGTTGTTATTTTCATAGAACACATAATTAATTAGATTCCCAATAAAAAAATCTATAAATAACCATTTTTATTTCCTAAAAAAAAAAAAAACCACTGATTTTAGATCCACGATGTATGATATCTTAAGTATTTCATTTTATATTATATTCAACATATTTTCATTGACCATATGCCTTTGAACTTAAAAATGTCAGTTATAGGAATTTATTAAATGCAATCAAGTGTACATATGCATTCTGGAGTATTGTCTTAAAATTTAAAACATTTTTGTTATAGTTTTTAAATGGTAAAAGATTTTGTGATGTGTATATTATGATATTAAAGGACAAAAACCATATACATGTATATATAAATTATGAAGAGGTCTACCGATTTAACTGGATTGATTTCTGGAATTTCCACGAAAGTAAAAAAAACAAACAACTTATGGCATAATTATGTAAGTAGGAGGTTGAGACTAATCTCTTACAGCTGAGACCATGATTGACACAAGGTCACCATTGCTAGATTGTATTCTTATCTCAACCAGAAAAAATATGCTTGAGACATGTTGTTTCTGTTATAATGGGAAATCTGTTGCCATAGGCTTAAAATATCCAAACTACATAACTCTTCATTATTTTCACTGAAATAGATCTCATTATTCACAGCGATATAATATACATTGTCTTATGCTTTTGACATATTTCTTTTTCTCCAATACAGTGACTGCATGTGCTGATAGATAATAATAACTTGAGGTCATCTGTGTATATTTTAAAGTTGGGTTATATGCTCGTGTTCTGAAAATATATTTCATCTTCCTGTTAAAAATAGTTTCTATTCTCTTATATCATTTTTAACATTATTATTTACTAAGATTTATTAATTTTGTGCACATTTGTTTTTATTAAATAGAGAATGGCGGTTAGTATTCAAATTAAATGTTTTATAGTAAATCCTGTTTACATGTTGCACACAAACTCTCTGGTTTGATGGTGTGGTTGTTGTTCTCAAATAACAGTTTTGAGCACTAGGTGTAAATACAGTAACTGCCACGATATAGCTGAAATATTATTGAAAGTGGCATTAAACACCATAATCCTAACCCCAAATCCCGTAAATACAGTAATGAATTGCTTCAAGATTTTCAACTAGACTTATGTTTTTTCGAGCCCACCTGACCATTTTGTCTGAAGTTTAACCTTTCCAATGCAATTATATTTTCTGAAACGTACATGATTCTTTTACGTCCTGTCAAAATATCATAGTATGATCAAACTGTTGCAGTGAAATGCCAGGTTTGGGAACCTACTCTTAAAAGCTGCACTGTCATCTCCATCTCCGGAAATTCAGTATTTATAGGTCATGCATCAAACCCTCCATAAAGGTATTAAAATAAAGATAAATCCAATCAAATGTAGGCTCAGAATAATCCTTATATATTGACCTGAAATTACCAAGTTTATTTATTTCTTTTTTGAGAAAGTTGCTGTCAAAATCCATAATTAATAATTAATCATTTTATTTATATCATTCCATTTAATATTTTACAAAAATAAAACAAAGCGAAAGGTTTTTGTTTTAAAAAAAGACTACTAATGCATAATGTTCTAAACTCTGATTGGTTGAATTAGTGTTTTTATACGACTATAAAAATCTGCCCTCATTTCCAATTTACTATAATACGGTGTATGTTTTTCTTTCAGGGAATTTTTACGGTAAACATTGCATGATGTTTCTGTCAGTTATATGTTACTCTTTATATTTATTATATATTTTATAGCAATCATTTCACCCGCTAGAGGGATTTCAGATATATGCTTCTAGCTAAAGTCTAACTTCTCACTAACTATCTCTGTAATTCTAAATACTATGTATACTGAAATACCTATGGTAGTAATGTATACTGAAATACCTTTGGTAGTTGTGATCTGTTATAGTATACAATGGCTGTGCTTGTTCCTCAGAGTGTTGTTATAGTTGACAGAGATATTTAATATTTTGTATAAGTTCCCAAAATGAAGGTCATATTTGTGCCAAGTTAATATTCGGATGGTCTGCTCTGATATGCTTAATTGCCAAACTCCCCACCATATACAGATGCAACCCAACATCATTATAATTGAACTAATATTCTTAAGTCAACTGTAAGAATCGGTATCTCCTGTCTCCGTGTGACTAAGACAAGGCTATTGTGCAATGTGTGCCTGTCTACTATCTGAAGTTTTGCATTGATGGGTTTATTTTAATCGTCAGAAAAAACACATTCTATGGAGAACACAATCCCTTCTAGACCACATTAAATGGAGAACATGTTCCCCTCTATTCTTTCTCTATTGTGAATTTTCCATTCCAAATCTTAGATGGTTGCCACGAATATTTATTTTCCAAGATATTGTTTTTGGAATGTCTGTGCAAATATGAAACAAGTAGGGTATTAACATTTCATTTTAATAGTTACATTTTTTAATAAGAATATCTCAATTTTGTGATGATGGCTTAATTTTGAATACGATGATCCTCCACAATTCAATATTTTTCCACATAGCACTGATTCACCAACATCACTTGATTTTGAAAACTTTGGTCACAAAATGCACCTTTACCTGGCCAAAGGCATTGAGAGCTTTTGACATCACTTGGCAGCTGTCATCCTTCCATCTTCCATTGTACATAATAACTTTTTACAAGAATCTTTTCCTTTGAAATTACTTGGCCAATTTGAACCACTTTGAAGTTAAGTAGAATCATCCTTAGGCTGCAGGTATTGATGGAGATTTGACAATTGCAAATATCTTTTTTACTGACTACACTTAGTGTCACCAAGTAAAACTGTGGTTGTTACTATCAAATCTCCATATGACACCTGCAACTCCTCATAATACAAAACTGTTTTTCCTTAGATGTATGATCCTTTTGGAAAAGTCCAAAAAATGTTCTTAAGGAAGGCAGAAGATACCAAAAATGAGATAAAAAAAAGTTATAAATCAAAATAAAAACACAAGATTTGTGCCTCTAAAAAATATAAAAAAGAAAGATAAAGACAAACAATACCAGTATTCAACATGAACAAAGACAGAAAAGTAAAGATGGGCAAAACAGATCCCTTCAGGCCATGGAATATCATATAAATTGAGATATGCTGGAATGTTGCTACAAATAAATGGGAAATATTTTGCAGTTGGAAATTTGATGTCATCTCATTTGTTGTATATTTTTGATCTTAAGACATTCCTCATCATATTCCAGGTAAAGGTCAAGGTATGAAACAGACTTTAGAATGTCTGTGGTATCCATAATTTCAAGCTCAATGGAATAGATCAACCAAGAATATTACCTCATTATGTAAAGATAGGATAGGATGTCTTCTATATAGTGAAAGCTCAAATTATAGGATAGAACTAATTTCCTCTCTTTTCTTTGGAGTAGTCCATGTATGAAGTACATGTATTAGAATATCTGATAAAAGGGGAACACAAATAGTACCCATTGGAATTACATCTGTCTTGTAAAAAACATGACAATATCTGATTTTTATAAATGGTCCTTTACTAATTAACTATATACTGACAACTATTTTAGTGGATTTTTTGTTCATCCAATAATTAACCAGTTAAAAAAAATGATATTTAGGTAAGCAATACAGGTTCTTGGAAACTATTGTTGTTTTTTTTTTAATTACATACATGATTCTATTATCTAAATTGTAAATCTTTATGAAGTGAAATTGACATGAATATGATCTTAAGAGAGGAATGCCAATTAATGGTCAGGAGATTACTATGTTTATATATCCTGCTATTTTCTAACTATGGAAAAAAAATGGTAGTATTTTAAATGTCATCCTGTTACTTGTACAGTCAGGTGGGTGGACTGCCAGCAGTTAATTCTATTTCCACACCATAAGTTTATGTGATGAATCCTAAATATATTTTGGTATTTGGTTCCATGTTTGGATTGCATTTATTAAGCTAGCTTTGTGGATGAGGTAATTTTCAAATGCAATGTCTTGAATAATTCAAATTACATGCCAATAAAAAACAATTTATAAGTGCCTACGTTCAATAATTTTTGCTTTGTTGTTTACTGGTTCCAAATTTAATCAGTGTGGGTACAATTATAGGTAAAAAAAAAGAAAGACAGAAAAAAAAATCATCACCTAAAAAGAATCCTTTTTTTGATTTTAGTATTACTAGAAATAAAATTTTGAAATATATTTGATTATAAATTGAGAAAATACAAGTCTTATGTAATACTAATGTATACACAGTCTAGGAAAACAAATTCATTGTCCTCTTTAGACTTCAGTTCAATTAAAGTTACTTATTTAGGATTATATTATTTTGATTTGATTGGGTGATGATCCAGAATTTGACAGTGTAAAAGTTCTGTTAATAAATAAACTTTTGGTGCAATCAAGAATGGATATTGGGTACACACGACACAGGACGAAGACAAGCAAAGCAAAAAACACAACACAGACAACTAAAGCGATGAACAACATGGACCCAACAATAACCGAGGGTGAACCCAGGCACCCACGAAGGGCAAGCAGTTCTTGCGTCTAAAACGACAAAAAAGGGGCCGGGTGGCTCAATGAGTTAGATATTTGAATTACCTAACACCTCATTCAAGCTTATCACCAATACGTCGTGGGTTCACGCTCGGCTTTGTAAATTACAAAACAGGGTGCACTCGACTCGCAGCCGCAAGTGATCAAGTTTACCAGTTGCTTGCCCTTGGTCGGTGGTTCTCTCCGGGTATCCTGGATTCTTCCACCACTGAAACTGGTTGCCATGATATAGCTGAAATATTGCTGAAAGTGGCATTAAACACCAATAATCAATCAATCATATAAGACAAAACCTGAAGATTTACCTTTTTTTAAGCAGCCTTTTAATTATTGAATCAAAATATAAGGATAATTATGTTATTTTTTTCCTGAATCAAGATAAATGATTCCTATAAATATTCTGTATGGGTGTATTGTTCAATGTACATACAGTGTCCGATTCCTTACTTCAGTTTAGAATTGATACCAAATAATATTTAATCATTTAAAATATTTTCATTTGAAAGGTGGTCATTAAATAAAATTGAGTGATTGCCATCAGTATGCAACAAAGCAATACAGTAAATAATAAAGTAGATGGTTATATTTTAAAGTAGAGTTGTGTAAATTCAGGATCGTGCCTGTTCTATGTCATCCCTTGATATTATTTATTGTTTAGGTATTGTTCATGTGTTGTGTTTTCCCTGTTCTTGACATTAAGTAATTTCATTGTCTAGTTCGTTTACATGTTTTTTTTGTATATTGTCTTTTTCCATTCAAAACATTCATTATTATTACTAGCACATATTCTGTCTTCTCCCTTACTATATCACTCATTAAGATAATTTTCCAGGCCAGCTGGTAAAGTCTGAAATTGAAATTGCCCTTCCTTTTAATTGGTCCTTGACCTTGTCTATTAATATCAATGATTTTCTTAGGCGGAATTTAAGTCATTGAGCGGAATACAAATGTGGTATATACATGGGTAAAACTTACTGCTCCTGGTGCCTAGCCATTGAGGGATAAAAAAAAACTTGTTTTCTCTCTCAAAAAACTACAAACTTGAGTGAATCCAAACTGTACATGAATATTGCATAACCAGGTGATGGCTTTTGTTTCTTTTCCGTTCTGACATTTCTTCATAATATTTATTGTTTACTAATTATTTAGATTTTATCTTTACCCTACTCATGACAATTTTTAATGTTGTTTATTTCATTAGAATGGACAGTCTATGCTGATCAATGAAACTACACCTGATCCCAAATTCAAAGAAGTTAGTGTAGAATATGAAACAAGAGAAGGCTCAGCCAAAGCAGGAAGTAAATTTAAATATATAACTGGTACCTTGGTAAGTCCACAATATTAAATGAGAACTCTTAAAGATTAGTGATCAGATGGTAGTTGGATTTACAACTACCTATGCTGTCAGTGCCTATCACCACTAATGTTGTGAGTTTGAATTCTGCTCAGGCGAGGTGTACTTGGATCAACATTATGTGATAAAGTTTGTCAGTGACTTGCGACAGGTCGGTGGTTTTCTCCGGGTACTCTGGTTTATTCCACCAATAAAACTGACCACCATGATACTACTAAAATATTGTTGAAAGTGGCATTCAACACCATAACCTATAACACAACCCTCATTGATTAACGTTGAGGTAGTGCTACCTGTCATATGTCAGTTTGACACCAAAAAGTTGCATTATACACTATTGAATTTTCATCACTGAAATAAAAGTAGGGGGTTCTTGGCCATAATTCTTTAGTACTTGAATTTTCATCTGCATATCGTATCGTATCGTACAATCAGTGGCAACTATCACCACTGATGATACAGCCAGTGTCAGCCATCAGCACTATGGTTTGTGATTTCAACTCCCTCCCATAACGAGGAGTACTCTATACAAACAACCTCACAGTATGTTAGAGAATCTGTTAATGAATAATAAAAGGTTTGTGATTTTCTTCAGCTACTACAGTTTTCTTCTACAATATAAAACTCCATGGCCACCACAACATAGCTGAAATATTGTTGAAAGTGGTGCAAAGCACCAATAACTCTAATCCTTCTGAAATAATTGGTACAGTGAAACATATATATACCAAACCTCCTTAGGACCAACTGGAGTGTTCAGTTTCGACAGTTGTCTGGTTTATACAGGTTATTTTGACACTGATTTCCTTCATTGAGAACTTTGGTATATACAGAACTTTGGTATAAACAGAACTCTGGTTTATTCAGGGTTTGGTTTATACAAGTTTCATTGTATATTGAAGTCAACAAATGTCACATTTCTTCTAACATAATAAATAGCTGTTCTGAATATGATATATTATTCATTTTTTATTTATTTTCAGCATTTTAAAGAAACTGATTACAAGAAATCAATTTCAATACCAATCATCCAAGACAATCAGTACACTGGTAATGCAGATTTCCTTGTCATCTTAAAGAACCCTGGAAATGGAGCAGGTCTTGGTTTTCCAAGTGCTAGTAGGGTCAATATCGTCGATGATGATGGTAATATTTTCATAAATTTGTTATCTTTGAACATTTGCTGGTCTGTCTATCCATATGTCACAACTTTTTGGCCCACTAGTTAAATACTTAAATGGGGTATTCTTTATGACCAGTAATGTGTTTTGACAACAGTTCTATTATCATTGGACACCATCTCACCTGTGCATGAATATATTTATATTTTCTGTTCCTGTGAAATTTACAAAAAAATGTGAAATTAGCACCTTTTTAATTGATAGTTACATGAAATCATTTCATCTATATAATTAGCAGTAAATTTTATTAGTACAATTTTTTGGTGCTGGTATGACTGTTTATTATTTATAGCTGTGCAATTGAGTTTACATTAGCTTATAGGGTTTAGGTAACGAAAGGGGCCAAAATATATTAAATATATTCTGTATATGTACAGGCATGCAAAAATACCTGCAATATATTAGGTCTCATATTAATTTGGTTTGTGTTACTGGTGTTTTATTGTCACAAATTTGCTGACATATCACGACTATCATACCTAATTGAGAAGGAAAGACCACACACTTCGAACTAACTGATTGGTGAAAATTCCCAGTCATGGTGTCCTTTACACTAAAGTAAGGTGGGTTTTAAGGGGAAATAATCATATTCATTAATTATTAGTCCCCTACCGACGAAGTCGAAGGGGACTTTAGGTTTGCACTCCGTCCGTCTGTTCGTCTGTCCGTCAGTCCGGCAGATCAGTTTTCCGCACTTTTTTTCGTCATGCTTGCAGATATTGATTTGATATTTGGTTTATAGCTTAACCATGACAAGTTACAGATCAAGTTCAAATTTTGTTTTGGTCGAACTTTTTTTTTACGTCCTTTGATATATTGACTTCATATTTAGTATGTGGCTATATCTAGATGAGTTACCATTTAAGTTCGGATTTCGTTCCGGTCGAATGATTTTTAGCTGAGTTATGGCCCTTGCACTTGTATTTTTTGTTCAAATTTTAAGTTTTCTGGACCTTTTTTTTACGTCCTTTGATATATTGACTTCATATTTAGTATGTGGCTATATCTAGATGAGTTACAGATCAAGTTCGAATTTCGTTCCGGTCGAATGATTTTTGGCTGAGTTATGGCCCTTGCACTTGTATTTTTTGTTCAAATTTTAAGTTTTCCAGACTTTTTTTTTTACGTCCTTTGATATATTGACTTCATATTTAGTATGTGGCTATATCTAGATGAGTTACCATTTAAGTTCGAATTTCGTTCCGGTTCACTGTTAATTAGGTCAATTTTACCCATTTTATGCATGAACGACTCTGATTAAGTTTTGCATTTAGGTCAGTTTGAATAAGGATCAGCGCATCTCGTGTCTCAAAGACACAGTTTTTAGTTTAGTTTTTAGTGTAAGTGCACAAGGATATATTTGAACTTAGGGGTATTTATATTTAGTTTATACCAAATTTGGAAGGAAGTTAAGCATTCTATTCTCGTATTACTCAGCCGGTAGGGGACTATGTATTGCCATGCAATACTCTCAGAATGCTTGTTTCTTCTAATGTCTATTATATGTCAATTTTAGCACCTGGGGAGTTCCAGTTTTCAGACAGTCATGTGTTTGCAAAAGATGGAAAAATATCTGTGAAGATTATAAGGGAGCGAGGTTATGATGGAAAAGTCAGCCTAGAATATAGCACTCAGTAAGATACTTTTAATTTATAAGAGTGAGTGAATGAGTGATTGTTGTTTAATGCCAATTCAGCAATTTTTCAGCTATATCATGGCGAGAACAAGTTAATTTCCATTGAAATGATGATGAGGTCTGCTTTGTACTAGACCAACATGCTTAGCTGGATTTTTATAGTGCTAACACACTGAAACAACAGTCCGCGTATAGAAATGTCGCCCTACTCGGACACATTATCCTTCTAACCAACCAGTCTTTGATCTTTCTCCTTAATGCTGCTTGCTTAGGAGAGAAGCATCAAATACTAATGTCATAGTCTTTAGTTTGACCCGATTAAGAAGATTGAACAGTAAAGATTGGAAGGAAAGGACATTGATTAAGGACCATGGTCATTCTTTCTGTCTGTGTGTGTCTTGTGCACATTTAAACATACAATTATTGTCTTTTAATTAATGAGGTTAATAAAAGGATTCATCACCCCAAGAAACTAAATTAAGTTGAGGCCATAGGCAAAGGTGAATATCATATTTCTTGTGTTAATAAACCCTTATAATCAACCGTAATCAAATAATTAATTCTTTTGTTAACGACAGTATTAATTATATTTACAAAGTTTTCTATATATGTTTACATTACTCCTGTTGTTTACCCTTCATTGAATAAAAATACAAGATTAAAAGATTAGGTAATTTTGTAATCTATAACACTGCACAAATGTGCATCTTGATCCATTGTCATAGAAGAAATGCATTTAATTTAACGTTTGACTCTCTGCCAACTGTTTGTACTTTATACTAACATTTTTAGGTCATTAACTATGTAACATTTTATCAAAGAATGTTATTTGGGTCATCTGCCATTAAAAAATAACACAAAACAAGACTGCATTAAACAGCAGTCTTTATTCATCTATGTAGTATATTATATTGCACTAAATCTAAAATTAGATCTCCGCGTACTTGCTCCTTATTTGCTATCAATTGTTTTTTAGTCTTCCACGCGGCAACTACAAAACGACCGATAGCAAATAGGGAGCAAGTACAGAAATGTAATTTTAATTAGATTGTATTGTACTCAGGTATGAGTAACAACCCACATTATAACAGACAAGGAATAAGTTGGTACAGTACTACCTCTTGGTTTTGAATGATCAAATTCATTGTTATACTTTCTAACACTGGTTACAGCAATATAGGCTCATAGCTGTAATAATATCTGAACCTGAGTAAGCTGATCAACAATATTTCAGGTATATCGTGGCGGTCAGGTTTATTGGTGGAAGAATCTGAGTACCTGAGAAAACCACTGGCACTGACCTCATGCAAGTCCCTGACAAACTTTAATGTTGTATCGAGTACACCTCGCCTGAACGGGATTCGAACTCACAGCATTAGTGGTGATAGTTACTGATTGCATAGGTAGTTGTAAACCCAACTACCATACGATCATGACCATGACACCCCTCCCCCTTATATATAAATCATTGTATCTGTTGTACACCATATATTTTATTTCTTGAAAAATAGACTTATTACGGTTTCTAAAACGCCTGTCTAAATCAATATCATTTTCCAACACGTCCTCTGACTATTCGATGAAGACATCTTTGACACAAATCTTTCATGAGAGACACAATTTTCCCCCATTTAATTGATTATAAAAGTCCACATACAAAGTGGTTTTCCTCCTCAATTTGTCCTGGTTATCAGTTGAGCTCACATGATTCACAGGTAATCTTTTAAATGGTAACAAATTCCTTAGTATTTATGACGAAAATGGATTCACACTGAACACGACACAAATGTAGTATAATAACAAGTAATTGCTTTTATAACGCGATAACCGTCTTTTAGCATCAGATTTTATCATTTTTTGTATTTTCTTACAATTCTATTTTACTTATTTGTAACAGAAGTCATATCATTTAATCTATGCAATGTTGTACAATTGAGATAAACTATCGGTAGCTATATATAGAATATGTGTGAATGAAAGAAATTTAAAACTATAGCCTAGATATATACTGCCAACTCATCTGAAATCATCTCCTTTTTAATCAGAATATATATATCGAAGAATGACAGACAACACAATGACCAAAAGAAAAAGTACAAAACATTACACATAAAACTATAGATCGAGTAACATGAATTTCACTAAAAAAAACTAAAAACCGGGGATGAACTCAGGGGCTTCGGAAGGGTAAACATTTCCTGATTCACTAGTGGCATCCTTCGTGTTACTCTAGCTACAAACTCGGTAATAAGTCATGAATGAGGAAAGGACCTGAAAGTCATTTGTGATACAGATGTTCCACCTTGAATTACCTGCCACCTGCACCATGAAAGACAGTTAAAATGATTACTTTCTAAACCACTCAATGTGACCATATCACTATTTAAATAAAGAGAGTGTCTTGTTTTAATATGTTACTGTAGTAGAGAGTTCAATTTTTTATGTTAAGTGACTTTTTTTAATGAAGATATTCTTTGTTCTCGTTTTAGTGATGTAACTGCTGTAGGAGGTGAAAGTATAAAAGAGCATGACTATGTCAGCACCGACTACTCAATAATAGAGTTTAAAAACCAAGAAAAATCCAAGAATATTGATATTAAAATAAACAAGGAGGCAAAGGTACTAAATATTGTATGAAAGTTCTTACAATTTATTCTACAGCTTCATCAGTGTTGTTTTGTACAAAAAAAAATGCTTCTTTTTCAAATCATTTTGTAGATTTCAGTGGTTAATTTATATTTAGGTTAATTTTAAAGTAAAAAAATAAGAGTAATTTATTAAATTTAATTAAAGGGTAGGATATATGTTTAGTTATTGATATATATAAAAGTTGTAAGATGTTGGGGAGATTTGAAAATTTTGTAAATTATCTGTACATTGAAAATTCACATTTGATTTAATATTATTAAAGTACATATTATGCAAATTATTCATATTATGCAAATTTCTTCATATTCACATATACTTCTCTTACATGTACATGTAGCTTGTGTGCTAAATTGTCTCTGTATTTTACTGTTTGTGATGTAACTTTTTTCTCAGCAGCTTGGGTGTAATAATTTTTTTGTTTTTGTCTAGTTTGAAGATGGCCAGGTAACATGAACACCTTACAAGTAATCCTTAGTATTTTCAACAACCAAAAAAATCATGAAACATATTAGTTAGGACAATATCTCTTTGTTGTACCTGCTTTTTATGTTTTAATACTATAAAATGGTATGACAATATATGTTGTTGTTATTAAGCATACATTGTAGCTGATGAAATTTATGAAAATTAATATAGTTTCTTTTTTTGGTCCATCATATGTTTATGCCAATTAGAGTTTTTAAACATAGAAAAGGCACAAATTTTAGTTAAATGAATCATTTACAGGTAAATTTCGGCAAGTGATTCATTTGATACATTTGTTTATGAAAATTTGAAATGGCACAGTCTTATTATAATATTAGCTCAAATGAATGGGGTTTGTTTTTGCTTTGCAAAAATAGAAGGCTGTTTTTAAAGACTTTGTATTTGAGTAAGTGAAGTTTTGATAAAGGAATGACTTTTAATGCTTTCTTACTCAGAACTTATAAACTTTGAAGACAATTATTATTAGGTTGTAATAGTGACTATTTTATAAAATGTATTAAGATTTTATAAATTTAAACCAGAGGCTTACATAATCTTGATCACTTTAATTGATTTGAAAAATTAAACATGAAGAAAATATAACTTCATAGATACATCCTTTTAATCTATATGTCCTTGAAAAATGGCAACCTTACATATCCAATTTGTATGAAAAACAAATTCTTAAAGAACCATCTAGTAATTATGGATGTAGATACACAGGTTAGTGGTTTTTGAGAAGAAGAAGAAGAAGAAGAAGAAGGTAAATAGACTCCTTTATGAACTATCTTTAAAAAAGAATGCAGACAATTTACAGTTATGCCTAAAGCAGAGTTTTATGGCAAAAAAACAGTCATTGACCAACAAATTATTTTTGTCCACTCATTTTGTGGAGCTGGATACAGCAAATAATTTCTGATAGTATCATGCTCATTGGTACAGTTTTGAAAAAAAAAAATTCAAATGTAATATGGTATAAAACAACCATGTAAGTAATATATAATATTGAATGTTGGAAATACTGAATTACTTTTAAACATTTCTGTTTCATTTGCTTTTCTTTTTGACATTTTTAACTTTGTTTTAGGTTTACTTTTGTTATCAGTAAATTGCATTGTTTTTCAGCTATATATTATATATGTATATACATGTACAATTAATGGTATGCCATGCAGGGATATATAAAACACATACACATACTTTATATGTATATACATGTACAATTAATGGTATGCCATTCAGGGATATATATAACACATACACATACTTTATATGTATATACATGTACAATTAATGGTATGCCATGCAGGGATATATAAAACACATACACATACTTTATATGTATATACATGTACAATTAATGGTATGCCATTCAGGGATATATAAAACACATACACATACTTTATATGTATATACATGTACAATTAATGGTATGCCATTCAGGGATATATAAAACACATACACATACTTTATATGTATATACATGTACAATTAATGGTATGCCATTCAGGGATATATATAACACATACACATACTTTACTTTACATAGCTCTGTCTAAATACACACAGTCAAGTAACAGCTTTTTTTTCTATCAACTTTTTCATCAAGGTTGTTTTTTTCATTTATGTTCAGAGGAAAAATTCAGAAAGGTTTTAGCTTAATGTTTTGCTTAATTCTGGGTTTTAAAGTTAGAACTTCATTTGAAACCAAGAGGCAACAATAGAAACTATAGTCAAACCTATCCTATGTGACCTTCCACAGAGCATTGAAATAGGTTCACACAAGGCAGGTGGTCATTTTATGCAGGTGTAATTTATAGAAATGGCATTATAAAGGAACATTAAAATTGAGATCACACAATACAAGTCATTGCTTAATAGAGGTGGTCTCTAAAGCGTGTTTGACTGTATTAAGTATTATGCACTCTTCAGCATAGACTGCTACACTGTGGTACTCTCCAGCTACTTTTGTTGCTTCCACCTGTAAATCTTAGTTCTTGTGATACAAATGAACATTTCTGATTTTGGTGTAAAACAGTAGCCTAAAAACAAACTCATGGATATATTAATATCTAACATATTAATTTTTCGTTTATGCATCAGAAATAAAAGCATGAAATTATACGTTTGTTTTGCATGCATAAATAAATGATACATAATTACATAATCTGAATCAACCCAAAAATTTATATGGATTGAAAAGATTGTTTATTATTGTTTACAGTTAAGTCATAGTTGTAGGTTTTGTACAAACAATTGTTTTTTTAATTGACACTACATCATATACATGCCTTATTTCTGTAGAATGTTGAGTGCATTCTTAGATGTTTTAAAGTATTGTTGTTGGTGTGGGATATTATCTTCGTTTTTGCTTATTTCCCTTTATTTACATTTTTTTTCTTTTTCCTCTCAAATAATTGAAGGTAATTTTTTCATACTGCTTTTTACATCATTGATTTTTTAAACTTTTTAATCACATCACATATTTTGGGGGGATGGTGGGGGCAGAAAGGGATACAGAAGGCTTTAATAAAAGTGTTAAAATGATAATTATGGCAAAATAAAATCTTAAAATCTTCTTCTTTTTTTTTTCTTTTTTTTAGAAATTAGTAAGATAACTTTAGTAAAATTATTTGTTATTTGATTTCTCTTTTTATAAAGGCTGCAGATATGAATATTTAGACAAGCTCTTAAATAGAAGACATTGAACAAATAATTTTGGGGAAAAACTTTGCAATTCCCAATTTTGGAAAATTTCTTGAAAATCGCTCAAAATTATTTATTTTGAAAAAAAAACAACTTGCAACTAGACATATATGAAATCAGAAGAACAAATGCTGTTACACTGCATTTATAAATATCCTGGAAGACTCTTTAGCCTATTATTTGATACAACTGCTTGGAGATTTGGGGGGAGCATTCATGCACTAGAAGTTTATTTGATTTTTATATTATTCTCACTTATCTATTGTGCATATACATTGTATCTAAATATTTGATATCATCTTACATATATATATATTTAAAATGTTCACATTAGAATATATGTATTCAAGCTACACATGTATTGATATGTGGAATGGATGAGCTCTGGCATTTTTCTAACTGCTATCTCACTTGTTCTTTAAAAAAAAAAGCACAAAAAACTGATTATGAGAATCAAAAGGAATTATATAAAGAAATAGTTTGCAGAGCTCTGTAAGCATAAGATTGATATGATTATGTCATACAAATTTCAGATTTCTTCATATCAATGATTTAATTGTTTGATTGTATTTCAGGGTTCCAAAAGTTTTATAGTCACAATAAAGAATCCCTCCATTGGAGCTAAGATAGGAAAAACTGCAACAATTGTTTGTCATATTAACAAGGGTAAGTTCTAGTTCCACGTAGGTTAAAAAAAGGGGGGGGGGTAGAATAGTGAAATTCTTCCTCTCCGTGCTGGTAATAATTTAAAGGTATAATGTAGTTGATTGTGGAGATTTTTTTGTCTGTATATTTTCTACATTAAAAACATAAATTCTGTATAATTAGTGTTAATTTATGTTTTCAATGTACTCCTTGTAAAAAAAATATCTGGACAAAAAAAAATCACCAAATCAACAACATTATACTTTTAAAATATTTATTATTTTATATAATTTCGACAAAAGGCATAAAGACAAAATAACACAGGTATTAAATCAGTTGCTTGTAACTTCATATTTTTCAGCATAGCAACATTTAACGATTACAGCTGATATAATCATAATGTTATGGGCAAAAACCCAATACACTTTTATTAAAAATGAATATAACATTCACCAGAATACACCAAGCTGCCAAAAAAGCTTAAATGTCAAGGTCACTGCAAGCACTTTTGATATATTGCTTCAAAATTTCTTATATATATATAGTCTATCAGGTAGATTCCACCAAACATTTTCTCATGCTGTACATGTACCATCCCACAGGATCTATATAAATAGTATCTGAACCAGCTCTTAAGACCCAATAATACTATAGGGCACCTCTTTATAACAATATCAAAAAGGGCAGCCTCATTCTCCCCATTTATGAATAGCGCATATAATTTTAACCTGTATATAAAGGACTACTGTTCATAAAGGGCACATTTTCAGTTTCTCTTGAAGTTTGACTGTATATAACAGAGCAAACCTTATTTTCAAACAATAAGAAATTCATCTAACATACATGTACTTTATGACATGTCTATGTTGGAAGCTATATAAAATCATTTATCATTTTTACGATACTAGTACATCATAATCCAATAAACACACACAAATGCATCTTTTTACAATCAAAGACTAAAACCTTATCTTTGATTGTAATTAAAAAATCAGTTAATTATGGCCAGAAAAAGTGATAATTGAGCTCAGAAAGGATTTTTTCTAATTATTTATGGGTAAAACCTTATTTATATAGATTATTAAAAAGTGTGTGTCCATACACCACACATCTTTATATTCTTATGGGGAATTATTAAGCAGACCGTGCATAATTTATTAATGACATTTTTTCTCAATGAATAAAGAATGGAAAATTTTACTCTTGAATGGATTAAATCTCCCCCCCCCCCCCTAAAAAAAGTAAACAAAAGTAATGCACTGCAATGAGATTAAATTTCCATCGCAGGAGACCTTTTTTCAACAGCCTTCACACTTTGTTAAATCTCTTTTGGTTATCATGGAATTTCTTCTTCCCACAGATTCCACAGCCTCACACTCTGAAAAATGACACTGTTGTCATTGAATTTCTTCTAACCAGTTAAAAATTTTACAAGTTCAATTTCTAACTAGATATAGGCAGAATCTTACAAACAAAAACTAGTTTATTCTTTTTTTTTCTTTTTTTTTTTTTCGAAATATCTTAATTGACTTTATTTAGGGTAAATTTGATTTATTTCTTTGAGCTATTGTTGTTTGCCCAGATAACCATGTTAAGCCAAGCTTGAAAGTCAATCAGTAAATCCTATAAATGATGTTTAGAGTTAATTAGGTTTTTAAATGACATTAATTTTGTGTATTGATTAAACCAGTAAAATGTCAGGATGAAGAAAATCACATTTGTTTTGTTAATTACCTTAAACAGATGAGACAAATCTTCAATTTAAAGTTGATGAAGTTTGGATAATAGGGGAAGGGGGCATATTTATTGTTTTACCTCCTGTCATTCTGAATACAGAGGGTAATGTTTATGAAGTAAGCTACACATGCAGAACTTTATTTTGCTATGCAGGATATTTGTACATGGTATACAACCAGTCTGAATCCCTTCTAAACCCATTAATGTGTAACTTAAATAAGCAGGTAACTCCCTTACATTGTTAATGATCACTCAAAGTTTATCCCATCATACCAATGTACCAGTATTTACTGGTCACTTAAAGTTTATCCCATCATACCAATGTACCAGTATTTACTGGTCACTCAAAGTTTATCCCATCATACCAATGTACCAGTATTTACTGGTCACTCAAAGTTTATCTCATCATACCAATGTACCAGTATTTACTGGTCACTCCTCATTCTAGACTTTTAAAAATCATTGGTAGTTAACTTTCAGGGTGTATTGACCCAAATGTAGTTGCATATTGCCACAAAGAAAATTTTCACCTATCCAAATAAATAATAGCTCTTTCATTTGAAATAATGGCATGGAAGATGTGCCGGAGTTTGTATAATTAATTAAATATTTACATTTTAGGGGGTTATAGATATACGTCAGGTAGGTAACACAAGCTTCTATAGTGTATTATGCATTAAAATGTATATCCAAGTTTAAAAAAATAGATGTGTGTTAAGGTAATGACTAGTATATAAAAAAACAAAGCAAAATATAGAATACTTATATATAACATCAAAGGTCCATATAATGTATCAGGCAGGGTTTCCGCTGGCGTGCGCCATTAGCGCATTTGGCGAAAAATCTATGATTTTGGCGATAAAATATTTACTTTGGCTCAAAAATGTGGCGCAAAAGATTTCGAATATTCATCGTCTGTTGTGGCGGTCATTTTCTAGTTCGTTACTTCGGAACGCCCATAACGCTATTCGGAAAGCTTCGAATGTTACCCATGAACTGATCAAGTGACAGAAAATCGATAATCAGCTGTTCGTAATGTTTATCTGTTGATAGGATAATTAACTTGTAAAATACATAATGTGTAAGTCAAACAAAGGTGTTAATTAATGGTCTTGGGTGAATGACTTCTCTCTGTCAGTTCGGGAATTGTTTTCATATAATTTTAAGAAACTTGTATCAGGTATATGTTTGATGCTTTTTACATTGGTCATATTGCAGTATGGGTGTGTAATTGTTGTCTTTTTACA
>MJUT01034350.1:335648-347065 GCA_002080005.1 Gigantidas platifrons
TCATATTGCAGTATGGGTGTGTAATTGTTGTCATTTTACGTTTGTAGACACAATCATTTTTTTCACAATAACTTAAGTTCTATTAGATAGAAACTTCTGAAATTTTTACAAAAAAAAGGGTCCTTGGCACAGAATAGAGTATCAAATTGCTTTTGTAGATTCTAGCTCTACCCGTTTTCAAACAAATGACACAACAGTCTGAAAATGGTTGACTTGCTACGGTCTAAACAAATCGCCACCTGGCAGTAGCCCTTTATTTCTTTATAAACATGGGCAATGCAATTTTTGCATTGTTGTACAATTAGATTTTAGAAAACAATCAAGCAAATCTTTCCAAACAATTCACGAGAATCCCAGAAATCATTTGGATTAAATCAAAGAGACAATCATTAAAAACACCCAAAGAAATCAATAAGAAATAAAAACAAGGGAAAATTAGTCAAAACAATCAAAGAAAGCACTTGAATCAAACCAAGGGACATAATTGAACCTCAGAAATCAACCAAAGGCAGCTCTGGAAATCAGTTGGACTAAATCAAGTGGGATAATCGGTCCAAATGACTATTTCAATTGGAATATCTGTCAAAATAATCAATTGGACAAATTCAAGGGGTACAACCGGTCAGACCAATTAAGTAGAATTTATATCAGAAAGAAGAGGGTGTGCTTATATGATGTTAGATGCCACTTATTATTATAAGGTTTTAAAACTGCTTCAATGTAATTATTTGATTGAGTGTGACAACAGTATACATATCATTATTTAGATTTGTTTTGCTGTGTTTTCTATAGATGTTTGCAAAAATGTATTTCTAATGCACAATACATATCAAATAAGTTTGTTCTGTTTTTTTCAATATTTTCTAAGTTCTGAATTCAGGTTTTTTTTTGTTACTACTAATGAAGACTATTATTTGGACTATATATGTACAATCAGTAAAACTGTGTAGACATTCAGAAACTGAGAGAAACATGTTTGTAATAAAGACATTCAGTTTTGTCATTTTTTTTATTGATTGATTGGTTTGGTTATGTTGTTTTATGCCACTTCCAACAATATTTTGGTTATATTGTGGCTTGATTTGTGTTTAACGCCAACTTTAGCAGTATGTCAGCTATATCATGTGTGAACAATTTATGTTTGTTTGTTGTAAATTAGATCTTTCAATGGTTTAATCATGTTATTAGTGATACATTTAGCTAAACAGTTGATTTTAAATTGACAGAAAGTCTTGATGACAGAATAGCTGATGTTGTTGCTGACATGGAAGAAGAAGAAGATATAACGTGGGGAGCACAATTTTTTAAGTATGTTTTATGTTTTATACTTCATCATTGAGGGGTTATGGTGTTTAATGCTCTTTTTAGCAATATTTCAGTCATATCGTGGCGGTCAGTTTTATTGGTGGAGGAAACGGGAGTACCCAGAGAAAACCACCGACCTGTCGCAAGTCATTGACAAACTTTGCCATGTAATATTTTATTGAGTATAACTCGCCATGAACGGGGTTCGAACTCACAACTAATTTATCGTAGACATATAAAATATACATGTAGAACATAGATATATCAGTACATGTAGAACATAGATATATCAGTACATGTAGAACATAGATATATCAGTACATGTAGAACATAGATATATCAGTACATCTAGAACATAGATATATCAGTACATCTAGAACATAGATATATCAGTACATGTAGAACATAGATATATCAGTACATGTAGAACATAGATATATCAGTACATGTAGAACATAGATATATCAGTACATGCATTTTAATCTTGGAAATGTATTTTTCAAAAATTCATTAATGTACAATCAGTTTTTTCCCCTCCATAATTAATAGTGTTTCTTATGACCCTGCTGAAAGACGTTGGAGGCTTTAAGTTTAGCAAATAATCGTATACACCATATTTGGTTTATCGCTCAATATGTTAAATTTCCCTTAAGCAAATCTTTTGAATTTATGTACAAGTTGAAAGACCGGAAAAGTATGATTTCATATAGTACCACAATTTTTATTTCTATTATTTCAGTGCATTTAGTATTGGTGGAGAGAAAGATGAGGATGGTAATGATGTCAAACCAAAATGGCATGAATATTTACTACACTTCCTTACATTCTTCTGGAAAATAGTGGGAGCCTGTATACCACCAACGTATGTACTACTAGCAATTCAACTCCTTTATGTAGTTAGTGATTATTGTCTACCCTTTCAATGAAATAGTGGCAAAAATGTTTGATTTGTCCCTGTTTTTATCATAAGACCAAAAAGAAATATATGTGTGTTTCGGGGTTCCAAACCAACCCCCCTTTTTTTTTATCCCCGACCATAATATTTTTATTGAGGAAAAAATAATGTGCCCAAAAGCTGTGGTAATTTCCGAAATGGAAACATGTCTTCTCAGATTTTGATTTTAATACTGCATCACTTATTTTTGGTTTAGAATGAACTGCATCGGTGGTGTTATGGTAAGCGTGCTCGCGTCAGGTGTGGTAAAAAGTGGGTTCAAGTCCAGGTCGTGTCGCTTCTCAAATGAGCACATAGCATTAAGGAGTAAGAGCAAAGACGGGTTGGCTCGGAATCAGGATAATGTGTACGATAGGAGTGACATGTCTACAAGCGGAATGTTGTTTCAGTTAGTTAGCACTATAAAAATTCAACAAAGGGATTTGGTCTGGTACAAATCAGACATCATCACATCAAATGTAATTTGCTCTCGACATAATATAGCCGAACAATTGCTAATTTGGCATTAAGCAACAATCACTCACTCACTCACTCAGTTTAGAATGTGAAGCGGGGTGCTTGTTAAATCTGACACAGTTAAATTTACAGTTTGTGTTATATTTCTGTCCCTTCGAGTTGGAAACTTGAATAAAAACATAATTT
Organism: Gigantidas platifrons; assembly: GCA_002080005.1. NCBI lineage: Eukaryota > Metazoa > Mollusca > Bivalvia > Mytilida > Modiolidae > Gigantidas > Gigantidas platifrons. Next base: position 338,551 of record MJUT01034350.1, read on the forward strand.
CTAAAGGTTCATAATGAATATGATAGACTCAGATCATCTTCCTGATCCAAATCGGCATCCACTGATGTCATAATCTCAAATCACGGTCCGATTTTAGGGTATTCACAAATCGGCATCCTTTCCAAATTCTCAGATCTATGGCTGATTTATTGGTAAGTGTTAGGGAATACGTCAGTGACGTCATTCGACGTTGATATGAGAAAGTGAGAAACAACCAATAGATTTGAGAATTGGACGCCGATTTGAGAATTTGAAAAAAGGAGATAGATCTGAGGTACAGATGTCTGTGATGTAGAGATCGGATATTGATTTGAGGATTGGATGTTAATTAGAAGCTGGACATTGACCTGAGTCTTACATACAGTAAAACCTGTCTAAACCGATCCCCTTTGGGACTGAAGAATCTGTTCAGTTTAGACAGGTATTCGGTTTACACAGGTTTAAATTACATAGACATTTAGTAGGTGGGATTGTAAAGTCTGTCTGGTTTAGGCAGGTTTTCAGTTTACTTAGTGTTCGGTTTACACAGGTTTAAATTACATAGACATTTAGTAGGTGGCAGGGGTGTGGAAATACTGAAATATTCTACTTGTCCCTGGGCAAGTTATCTGAAAAAAGTTAATTGTCCGGACAAAATCCTACTTGTCCTTTTTTTTGTTTTGTTTTGTTTTTTTTATAAACATTTGATAATTGCAAACACAGTTGCTAACTAAAAAAAAAGAGTAAATTGAACTTGTTTATATTTTCTATTACATCATTGCGTAAAATTTGAAATGTTAACACAAACATCCCTGTCTAAGTGATCACTGCCCAAATGAAGGCCATTTTAAATTTGAATTTCAGATAGGAATAGCCGGTTGTTTTTAGATACAGAATAAGCTGTGTTGAAAAAAATTCTCATATAAATCAAGTTAATTTTGATTAACCTTGGCAATGGCTTTATCCATCAAACCATTTTAGTTGTGTCTCCATGGGCATGGGAAGATAAGTATCCATTCTGTCCACGATTTTGCAAAAAAACAAAAAAAAACATTAATGATTTCCGGTCAGCAAAATCAAAATATTTCCTGTAGATATTGCAATATGAGACAATATCAGAATCCAGCAGTAGCCATGAGAAATCGGTTAGCCACTTTGACTTTGACTGAACAGTCCGTTGCCACTATTAGGTGTTTTTCCACAAATTATGTGTCTTTTCCCGCTAGAGTTTAGCGTTTGATAACTTTCTCATTGTGAACAGAACCTTTCCAGCCTTTTTTTTATTATTAAATATTTATCCATTGTAACAACTGCAACCCGATTTGTATTATACAATGTATGTTCACGGATGTTAGGCCCTGTTTTTTTAACGAAAAGCCATGGACAAGCAAGGAAACGTCGCATTCGGAACATCAATAAAAAATTGTTACACGATCCCGGTTTTCGTTAAGTAAATGCAGTACAATTATCATTGCAATCGGGTCGCAATACTCAACTTAGAACTTGTACAATTCTGGTTATTTTTAGCTGCTTTCGGAACACAACTAACGTGATGGTTTCCAATAAAAAAAAACACATAAAACATTTTATAACCGTCAACATTTTACGATATAATATCATTTGAGAAATTGTCTTTCCAGAATACTTTAATAAGAAATTATTTTTATTTGTTGATATTTACTTGTCCCCGGACAAGCTAGCCAGGAAAATCAACTTGTCCGGCAGGTTCTATGTACGAGTCGGGCGAGTCTGGCATGGCAATTCCACACCCCTGGGTGGGATTGTAAAGTCTGTCTGGTTTAGGCAGGTTTTCAGTTTACTTAGTGTTCGGTTTACACAGGTTTAAATTACACATAGACATTTAGTAGGTGGGATTGTAAAGTCTGTCTGGTTTAGACAGGTTTTCAGTTTACTTAGTGTTCGGTTTAGACAGATTTCACTGTATATATATAATTTTAAAAACCACAAAACCAACATCATAGATTTAGCAAAATCACTTTATAGAAATACAAGAATATATGATTTTTATTTTCAGGAAATACTTAGGAGCATGGCCAGCATTTGTTTTATCATTAATATACATTGGTGTGCTTACCTTGTTTATTCAACAGGTAAGTTGACTATCTCCCCATAGTTAATGTCTTAGTGATCATTCTTTATTGTCACATATTATTGTAATTATCTCCCTTTGGTTGGTTCTTATTTGTCACATATTATTGTAATTATTTCTTATTTGTCACATGTTATTGCAATTATCTCCCTTTACATGGTTCTTATTTGTCACATGTTATTGTAATTATCTCCCTTTACATGGTTCTTATTTGTCACATGTTATTGTAATTATCTACCTTTACATGGTTCTTATTTGTCACATGTTATTGTAATTATCTTCCTTTACATGGTTCTTATTTGTCACATGCTATTGTAATTATCTACCTTTACATGGTTCTTATTTGTCACATGTTATTGTAATAATCTACCATTATATGGTTCTTATTTGTCACATGTTATTGTAATTATCTCCCTTTGCATGGTTCTTATTTGTCACATGTTATTGTAATTATCTCCCTTTACATGGTTCTTATTTGTCACATGTTATTATCCCCTTGCCAACGAAGTTGTGAAGAGATATAGTAACGCTTCCTTCCGTCCATCCGTCCTTCTTAACATCCTTGTGAACACTCTAGAATCAACATCCTCCAATGGATTTTAACCAAACTTGGTACATACTTAGTCCTTAGGAGAGTCTGGAACCATATTGATTTTCAAGGTCAAAGGTCACAGTCACAGGGTCTAATTTTTACCCTGTAACATCCTTGTGAACAATCTAGAATCAACATCTTTCAATGGATTTTGACCAAAATTAGTACATACTTAGTCCTTAGGAGAGTCTGGAACCCTATTGATTTTCAAGGTCATAGGTCAAAGGTCAAGGTCACCAGATCAAATTTTTAGGTGAAGGGATACACCACACTTTGCGTTGCCCTTGTAATTATCTCCCTTTACATGGTTCTTATTTGTCACATGTTATTGTAATTATCTCCCTTTACATGGTTCTTATTTGTCACATGCTATTGTAATTATCTCCCTTTACCTGGTTCTTATTTAGCACATGTTATTGTAGTTATCTCCCTTTACCTGGTTCTTATTTGTCACATATTATTGTAATTATCTCCCTTTACATGGTTCTTATTTGTCACATGTATGGTTCTTATTTGTCACATGTTATAGTAATTATCTCCCTTTACATGGTTCTTATTTGTCACATGTTATTTTAATTACCTCCCTTTACCTGGTTCTTATTTGTCACATGTTATTTTAATTATCTCCCTTTACCTGGTTCTTATTTGTCACATATTATTGTAATTATCTCCCTTTACATGGTTCTTATTTGTCACATGTTATTGTAATTATCTCCCTTTACATGGTTCTTATTTGTCACATGTTATTTTAATTATCTCCCTTTACATGGTTCTTATTTGTCACATATTATTGTAATTATCTCCCTTTACATAGTTAATGCCTTGATGATCATTCTTTCAAGTAGCGAGTTCAAATCCTGCTAATTACAAGGTGTACTTGATACAACATTATGTGTTAAAGTTTGTCAGTGACTTTCAGTAGGTCGGTGGTTTTCTCCGGTTACTCAGTGTTCTTCCTCCAATAAAACTGACCGCCATGATATAACTGAAATATTGTTGAAAGTAGTGTTAAACCATGTTGCTTCTTCCGGTAAGCATGCAGCTTTAAGGGGAAAGAGCAAAGACTGGTTGGTTTAGAATCAGGATAATGTGTCTGTGTGAGGTGACATGTCTATCCGCGGACTGTTGTTTCAGTGAGCTAGCACTATAAAAATCCAACTAAGTGTGTTGGTCTAGTACAAATCGGACATCATCATCATCTCATTGAAAATTAACGTGTTCTCGCCATGATATAGCTGAAAAATTGTTGAGCTGGGAAACACTCACAACGAAAAAAGTCACTCAAAATATCATGTGACAACCTATTGGTATCATTTTGCCAAATTGTAATCAATTGATAATTAAAAGACTAAATTTGCTGAATTTTAGTTTTAATTGTTAATGTTTTCATCAAATTTGTCAGAAGTGTGAAATTTGATTGCAATTATTGGCTGAATTGATGCAAAGTAAAAAGATTTTAAAAATTAACAATCAAATTTTTTGGCTGATATTTATACTAAATTTATCAGTCTTTTCATAGTCTGTCCTCCCATTCAAGAGCAGGACCAAAGTTTGTATATTTGTGTGATATATAAAAAAGGATGAGGAATTAAAGAAGAATTAAATGATTCCTATTATTATAACCTTTAACTTCTCAACGTTTGGTGTCTAATCTAATTTTTTTGGATTGTTTGTATACCTGTACATATGATATAGAATAATAGTAGTTTTGAATGTTGAGACAGACATTATCACTAGTATGGCAGCAAGTCTGAGATCTTCATAACTGGCGTTATTGATTTTATTGGTGATATCAACATGTGTTGGACGTCACACTGACCGATAAATTTCAATATCAGAGTCAGTTCGTGCGCATGCGAGTTGCGAACTAACCTAATATTTTTGTGGATCAAGGTCATTTCAGTGATCCAGGCTTTATCAGCAGCACACATCAAAGGGAAAATGTTTAATTTGCCAATAAATGTATATTGTTATTTTTGGTAATTATTGAGTATGTAATATTTATCATGGTATACTTATTTTTACAGTTAGCTACTTTGTTAGGTTGTGTCATTGGTATAGAAACCAGTGTTTCAGGAATCACACTTATAGCTTTAGGAACCAGTTTACCTGATACGTTTGCTAGTCGGACAGCAGCAAAACAAGATGAACATGCAGATGCAGCAATTGGCAATATTACTGGTAAGGACAGAAACTGACCTAGTTTCTAAGGGTCACACCTATATGTTTGACCAGTGAAAATATCACACCTAGGTGATGTTTACAAAACACCTGCGACATCTTGCTAGTTTTGTTTCTGTCTGTAGTGATTGATTCCTCATTCATGAATGAAAAAGAAGGAAATAGTCAGACGATGTCATTATTCTGCCAAATAGAAGACATGAGCAGTGTTTTGTTATGGCTATTGGCAATACAATATGTTAAGAAATGTTGATCTATCAGCTTATGTTAAAGGGGAAAGAAACCAAGCATAACATGTGTTCATTTCAAACGAAATAGTTAAGCAGTAAATAGTTAGAGCAGTTTCTATCTTTTTAAATAACCAGTAGTATAGTCGCATGAACGGTTGAAAAATTCCGATTTTGATTTTTATTAGTATGACCATTTTATGGAACCATTTGGTGTTAAAGTGCACAAAAATTTCATTATTCTACATCACGCCATCTAGTTCGGTTACATTTGCATTTGCTAAAGACACAGTATCTCAAATAAGCAGAAGATAAGCAAAATTCTCTATACAGGTCAAGTTTGAATTTGGTATTATTCTTTATATGGTTCCAGAGTTAACTCCTTTAATATAAAAATAGAATGTTTATGGTTCAGTGCTCTAACTTTAGTTTCCCACTACCAAATGTTTTGAAATTTTTAAATAATATTTTTGACTAGATTACACATGTCAAGTTCAAATTTGTTTATTATTCCATGTATGTTTCCAGTTTCCAGAGTTATGCCCTTTAAATAATATAGAAATGCCAAATTTAAACTTCACTTTCTCATGGCTTTTACACTACGGTTTTGACCACAACTCATTGGTTAAGTTTGATTTTGTTTGTAATGGATTTTACTGTTATAGGATGTCTCTTGATTAATTGAAATATTACATGTTTTGTGGTTTTAAGCTCTAATTTTTGTTTCCATTTGCCAGCCGAAGTCTATTATCTGTTTCAACTAACATTGCCTTTACTTTAATAAGAACTGGAAGCTTGGGTGTCTATATTGTATGGATAGTTTAGTCTCCTAACATAATATTCATCTAGGGATTTACATACCAGCAATACATGTGTTATCTGACCTTAATTCATTTTATACTCCACGAATGTATTAAAGTTGTATCAGTTTATAATAATTAGTTCATTTCAAGGTAACCAGAGTACCCACAAAAATGGCATTTATTTTAATTTTTAGAATTTAGAATTTATACTGTGTCCAATGGACACTATGCCCCACCACTATGCATTCACAAATTATAATTTTATTGAAAATCCATGAAAATGTCTCTTTATTTTGTTTAATTTAGAAATAATTTAGTCATACTGGACAATAAATGTTTGAGAATACAGAAGGGACAATCAAAAATGGACAATCCAGAGAAACTGGCAACATTGGGCATTCAAGATGAAGATTTTAAGCAATTGATCTTTTTATGTACATTTCTGTCCTTTCTCAGTTGGGGTATACATACCTGTTAACCCTCCCGCATTTCGCGGAAGACTCCCGCTTTTGAGCTCGGCCTCCCGCAAAGAATGTGCCTCCCGCGCGGGAGACTAAAAACTCCCGCTTTGAAATACTTCTCCCACATTATCTCCCGCGACCATAAATTTGATTAAAATCGAAAAGTTGGACGCCATTTTTGTTGTTTTTATCAGCTGGGTCATTAAAACGTTTGCGTGAATCAGCCGATTGTTACTCGGAATTCTCTCGGTTTTTACTAGAAACGCCGACAATGTAAGTTGTTTACAATATCGAATGGGTAACTACACGAATCAAAGTTGTGGAAAAAGAAAATTTGAAGGCGAGTAGTTCAATTACTTGCTTAAATACGAAAAAAACTTTAAAAAAAATACAGTTCAAATATGTCACAATCAAGGAGACGTTGGAATTCAGGACCTAGCACCCCTTCTTCAAAGAAGAAGAAACATTATTACAAATTCTTGGAGGACTGGACAAAATTATACGATTGGGTGCAGCCTACTTTGAAGATCTTTAGGGAATGATATGGCATTTTGCAAACTTTGTTCTACAAATTTTAGTGTCAGCCATGGTGGTGTATATAATATTAAAAGACATGCTGATGGAGATTCACACAAAAAAGCAGTTGCTTCAACAAGGAAATCAACCAATCTTAAAAATGCAGACCCAGAGAGAATTTTTTCTATGTTAAAAAAAATCCAGACAGATACGAGATCTGAGTTGAACAATGACACACTTTGTTCTTTATTATGTGCAAAGCAAAATCAAAACTTATTGTGTTATGAGTACGAACCAAGTGATTCTGTTCTAAGATCAGCAAAACAAGCTGTATTGTCCTATTGACCTGTATTTGAAGTAATGTTGCTCAGCAACAACAATAAAAGTTGTACAGTAAATTTTGTTTGCTTTAATCTAAAAATTTTAGTGTGAAAAAGTTCGTCACGCAAAATCTCCCACATTAAATAGTTGGAATGTGGGAGATCTCCCACATACACAATCTCTGAGGTTAACAGGTATGGGTATATTGTCACACTGAACTCATTAAAGGGTAATTGGTTTTTTATTGTCACTTTCAGCAATGTTTCAGTTATATCATGGAATACATGTACCAGATTTTTTATTTGGGTATTTTTATTTAGTTCATGTTTTGTATACAATATTGGTATATCAGGTATCAATGGGAAATACTAGTAATGTGTTTAAAGTTATTCTTTGTTGTAAAAGATTTATTCCTAAAATTTGTTATTCATAATCACTTGTCAAACTGATAATAATTAGAATCATGAAAGTATGTTAAAACAATTAAAAATTTGTTTAAAAAAAATTGCCCATAAAAAATCATTAGTACAATCTTTTATTTTAAATGGATAAATATAACATACAAAGGGAAATAACTGTTTTAATACTTGGATGGTAAGGATATGTTATTGTGGTTGTTTTTTGTCTGTAGACACAATTTATTTTATGCCCTGCATGCGATAGTATGGATGCAGATAGGATTTTGGTGTAATTGTTCATTCTAGTGTCCTTCCAGCTTCACATTGTGAATGCAACTCCTCTGAGGTCGTTGGTCTGATAGCTTTCATATTTGGTAAGATGATTATAGCCTGCTTAACCAGAATATCTATTACAAGTTAACATGAGCCTGCTTAACCAGGATATCTATTACAAGTTAACATGAGCCTGCTTAACCAGGATATCTATTACAAGTTAACATGAGCCTGCTTAACCAGGATATCTATTACAACTTAACATGAGACTGCTTAACCAGGATATCTATTACAAGTTAGCATGAGCCTGCTTAACCAGGATATTCATTATTAGTTAACATGACTGTTAATTCTACTACTTTTTATTATAGGAAGCAACAGTGTAAATGTTTTCCTAGGACTTGGTCTGCCATGGGTCTTAGCTACCATGTATGGTTTAGCTACAGACAAGCCATACAAAGTGGCCACTGGCAACCTGACAGTCAGTGTCATTATCTTCTGTATCCTAGCAGCTATTTGTATATTTGTACTTATAATGCGGAGAAAGGTAGGTGAAATAATTGTTGAATATTTGAATATTGTATTTCCTCGACCTACTCATTAAGTACCGTATTTCTTCTAATTAAAGCCCCCCTTCTAATTAACGCCCCCCCC
>MJUT01034350.1:356414-377932 GCA_002080005.1 Gigantidas platifrons
AAATTGCTGACAGTGATGATATACATCAATAACCAGGACCCTAATGTTAATTAGTGTACCTGAAGTACATCTCTGTATCTAATCTAAGGTACAATCCCCAACAGACACTTTGAATTCAAAATGTTTGAAAAAGAAACTAAGTTCCTTAGAAAATGTTTTGTCTGTGATTTCCTCTTGATAACTTAAGTTCTCCATAAGCAAATCATTTCAAATTTATAGGCAGGGCATCCGTGGACACATTCTTCCATGTAATTTGTGACATTATTCCTGCAACTTTTTCTTTTTGTAATTTGTGACTTATTTTAGTGACGTTTTCCTCCATGTAATTTGTGACTTATTCTTGTGACTTTTTCCCCCATGTAATTTGTGACTTATTCTAGAGACTTTTTCTTCCATGTAATTTGTGACTCATTTTAGAGACTTTTTCCTCCTTGTAAATTTTGACTCATTTTAGAGACTTTTTTCTCTATGTAGTTTGTGACGTATTCTAGTGACTTTTTCCCACCATGTAATTTGTGACTTTTTCTAGTGACTTTTTTCTGATGTAATTTGTTACTCATTCTAGAGACATTTTTCCTCAATGTAATTTGTGACTTATTATAGTGACTTTTTCGCCATGTAATTTGTGACTTTTTCTAGTGACTTTATTCTGATGTAATTTGTGACTTATTCTAGTGACTTTTCCCCCCATGTGATATATATGACTTATTTTAGTGACGTTTTCCTCCATGTAATTTGTTACTTATTCTTGTGACTTTTTCTCCCATGTAATTTGTGACTTATTCTAGAGACTTTTTCCTCCATGTAATTTATGACTCATTTTAGAGACTTTTTCCTCCTTGTAAATTTTGGCTCATTTTAGAGACTTTTTTTTCTCTATGTAATTTGTGACGTATTCTAGTGACCTTTTCCCACCATGTAATTTGTGACTTTTTCTAGTGACTTTTTTCTGATGTAATTTGTGACTCATTCTAGAGACTTTTTTCCTCCATGTAATTTGTGACTTATTCTAGTGACTTTTTTCTGATGTAATTTCTGGCTTATTCTAGTGACTTTTTCCCCCATGTGATTTATATGACTTATTCTAGTGACTTTTTCCTCATGTGATTTATATGACTTATTCTAGAGACTTTTTCCTCCATGTAATTTGTGACTTTATTTTCTTTGACTTATTTTTCTATGTAATTTTTATGACTTTATTTTCTATATAGTAATCCGCATCTGCGATGTAATGGTAAAGATGCTGACCTGGTGTGGTAGATCATGGGTTCTATCAAATTTGTATATGGTGCTTCCCTGCTAAGTATGCAGATGTTGATATAGTGCAAAGCGGACATCATTTCATTGTCATAATGTAGCTGAAAAATTATTGGTGCTGTCGTAGACGTGATAGTATGGTAGTTGGATTTATAACTACCAAAAAATCAATGCCTATCACGACTAATGCTGTGAGTTCGAATCCCATCCAGGCGAGGTGTACTCAATACAACATTATTTGATCAAGTTTGTCAGTGAATTTTCTCCGGGTATTCTGGTTTCCTCCACCAATAAAACTGACCTCTACAATACAACTGAAACATTGTTGAAAGTGGCATTAAACACCATAACCCTAACCCTGAAGATTGCTCATTTGTCAGTAAACACAATCTCTGACTCCCATACATTAAATATAAGGACAATTTAGGGTAATAATTATATCAATTTCTCTCAGATATACAGATGTAGAACTGTCCATTCACAAATATTTTGTTAATAAAATACATTGTTCAGCCAACTCTTACACACTTTTCTAACAAGATAATAACAATTTGTAGGAAGTGTTATACATAATGGGTGCATACTTAGTTAACAGCATGTGGTTTTATTTTTTACATGAAAACATGTGTCTTGTCTATGTTATGTTTTCTTTAAGCATTCATATTACAGTCTGATGAGTCAAGTAAATACAATACAATTATAAAATTACTACCATTCATACCACATGATACATATACAGGTACAGTTAAACTTGTATTAAGAGGTAACTGCATCGGTGGCGTAATGGTTAGCGTGCTCGGAATCAGAATCTCCTTTATATTACCAATATATCCACAGGCGTAGCTACGGTAATGATGATCTAAATGTATAAAATTGGACGAGGTGTCTGGGGCCGTCGAAGGCCCCATTGAGTCCAGGGTAAAATCCTGTTAGAGGGTTGAGAGGGACAAACCCCCTTTGAAGCTCCGAGGTTCTAGGCATATAGCTCATCATTAGAAGCTTGTCAATTTTCCTTTTTTTTCCCCTTTCTTTGTTAGTTTTTCGGCCAAAAAATAATAAGTTTTTAACTTTACTTAAGGTAGCTATTCCAGATTTCATTTCCAATATAATATGAAGTTTAGCGAGAGACCGACCACTTAGTTTTAAGGGGGGCTGAAAGCCGATGGTTTTAGCCCTGAGTGAAACATCTTTTATTTCGTATCAACGGATTATCGGGATAAACTTCAGTAAGGTAGAGCAGACCTCATCATCATCTCATTGAAAATTAACTTGTTCTCGCCATGATATAGCTGGAAATTGCTGAGTGTTAAACAACAATCCATCACCGGGTTTAGAGAATACCTTGAAAAGAAAACAAATGTCATTACATACAATGTATCTGTTAATTATAAAAAAATAAATAGGATTACCTACTCATCTACATACATTTTTATAGGTTTCAAACATTTTTTTTAATGGTTTTCATCTTTTTAGTCAGTAGTCCTTTTAATTATGTTCCATAACTTGCAAAGACTGATTCGCCTATGACAAAATAATGGAAACTGCAAATCAAACATCTTGGTCTCTAAACAGATCAGATAAGTACAGTATGTGTATAACTGACGTGATAAAGTTCTAGGGCTAAGCATCTTATTTTGATTCTCTACAGAATGACAGAAATCTGACCCATTAATATTATCAGCTGATTGTGCTGCTGGACATTGTCATTGTAAATTTAAACTAATGTTTACCTCTGGGTATCATTTGTCTTTAACCAACAATGTGTACATTTTCCATTTTTGTAAATTTCCGCTAAAATAAGTATCAAATTAACGATAAACGTACGTGTATCATTCTTGCACTTGGCTCCATTCAAGAAAAGTATAACAATCCACGAAAAAACTAATTGAACGCATAAACATTCACAATTTCCATCTTATTTCAGAAATGTTTACAATATATTTACCTTTTTATTCTGCAAGAAAATTAGCATTGAATTCATGTTATTATCGAAGTGAGTATAAATTAACTAACCATACACATGCCCTTACCGGGGATGATCAAAATAGCGACATTTTCGGTATTTTCAAATTAGCGACATATCAAAACAGCGATAAAAGATATATAAAAATAGCGACATATTCAATATATCAAAACAGCGACCTTTACCTGTATTTAATCATACTTTAATAATATATAAAATGGCTCATAACTTTATGCAGCCATTGCCGCCATGTATGCATGTACCACCCAATCAGCACAAAATACGGAAATTTTGTAGAGGGTAGAGGGTCTCCTAGTCATCATTCCTATAAAGTATCGAAAGTTTTTACTTGTAGTTTCAGTAGTTTCAGAGGAGATGAAAATGTGAATAGTTAGCGACGGATGACGACGACGGCAACGGTGGGCCAGGTGAGCTTAAATATTCATTTCCCCCTGCTCACCAACGGGGAGGTAGGAAGTAGGATGTTGAGCAGGATGAATATTATGTCTGAAATAAAAGTAGCAGTAGCTAAAATAAACTTTACTAAATTGTTCCATGTTTTAAAACTTTTAAAATCATCGCCAGCACTAGTATAGTAAAAATCTACAAGTTAATAACTGGTTGCGCTCTGTACGCCATAAGTTTGACAAATTCTTGTGATATTTATTTATTTATTTTGTTTAATTTTCTCTATCATTTTCCTCTTTCACCTGTAAAAATCGATTTAACTTAATGTCGCTATTTTGATATATAATTTTCAAATAGGTGATTAAAATTGTCGCCGTTTTGATCTATGAGTAATGTCGCTATTTCAATATGTCGCTATTTTGATATAGCCCCGCCCTTACAGCAAAGCAAAGATATTACATGTAAATGTATGTACCTATTAATAAAATAATTACTGCCCTTATTCAGAAATAGTATTTCGAAAATTCTAGTTTAGCATTTTTTTAAGACATCATCAGTCAAAAGTTGAAATATAAACAAATTATATAATGACAGTCTAAGCATATTTAACTAATTATACCCCCCGCAAACAAAGTTTGGGGGCGGGGTGTATATAGGTTTCACCCTGTCTGTCTGTCCGTCTGTCCGCATAGAGGGTACATGATTTGTCCGTGCAACTCCTCCTACAGTTTTTCTGCTAGGAAGTTTTTATTTTGCAGATCATTTGTACATATATCAAAGATGTGCATGTGGTAAGGATTTAGATTTTTTTGCATTTTTACCAAAAATATAGATTGTTGAACTTAGTCATTTTTTGGTGAATTTGGCAAAAAGGGTACATGGTTTGTCCGCGCAACTCCTCCTAAAGTTTTTACGCTAGGAAGTTTTTATATTGTAGATTGTTTGTACATATATCAAAGATGTGCATGTGGTAAGTATTTTGATTTTTGTGCATATTTACTAAAAATATAGATTGTTGAGCTTAGCCATTTTTGTGTGAATATGGCAAAAAGGGTACATGGTTTGTCTGCGTAACTCCTCCTACAGTTTGTATGTTAGGAAGTTTTTACATTGCAGAACATTTGTACTCATATCAAAGATGTGCATGTTGTAAGGATTTTGATTTTCATGAATCTTACCAAAAAATATAGATTGTTGAACTTAGTTATTTTTTTTTATTTGTAAATTTGGCTGAAGGGGTACATGGTTTGTCCGTGCAACTCCTCTTACAGTTTTTATGCTACGACGTTTTTATTTTTGTTGAATGTGTTAAACATTATAATTTGACAAATAATATATTTTCCGTGTAGACTTAGTTTTCAATAATCTTGGACACAGTCAGAGTGAAGCGGGGGGTATTAGTCCCGCTATGCGGACAGTTCTAGTTTTTGTTGTATTTGCCTTTTAAATAACAATTTCTTTGCTAAAAATCATTTGTCAACTTTACCTCCTCTATACAATTATCATGAATTTTATAATATATTATATTTCATTTCATTCTTTGCAAATCCAGTTCTCACTTATAGATGTTATGCTAATGGGCTTATATGAGCCCAGTAACACCAATAAATATATTACTGGTAACCTGAACAAGGGTCAACCCCTAAATAAGGGTAAAGGGAGGAAAATGGGAAATCAAGGGTGGAACAGAAAAGGGAAGGATTAGAATTGAAATTAATAAGGGGGAGCGTTAAGTGTTGGGGAAAAAGGGGGAGGTTTAAGGGTTGGGTAAAAGAGGGATGGTTAAGGGTTGGGAAAAAGGTGGAGGGTTAAGGGTTGGGGAAAAAGGGGGAGGGTTAAGGGTTGGGAAAAGGGGAGGGTTGGAAAAAAGGGGAGAGTTAAGAGTTGGAAAAATGGGTAGGTTAAAGGCGCGGGGAGAGGAAAATGAGGAAGGATTAAGAGTGGTGTAAAGGGTAAGGGTTTAGGTGGGAGAAAAGGGGCAGGGCTAAAGGTAGGGAAAACAAATGGTTTTCTATTTATTCTTTAATTTATTTCATTTTAGTGTGTATGAAAACTCTGTGGATGCATGTGCACCCGTTCCTCTGCATAGCTACGCCCCTGTATGGGAGTACCCGGAGAAAACCACCGAACTGTCGCAAGTCACTGAAAAACTTTTATCACAAAATGTTGTATCGCGTACACCTCGCCATGAACGGGGTTCGAACTCACAACTTTAGTGGTGATAGGCTCTGATTGTACAATTAGTTGTAAATCCAACTACCATACGATCACGACCACGACGGTTACTTTAAAAAAGTAAATTCTAGATACAACAATTATGTACAGGAAAGTAAAATACCTGACATTGTTTTAAAAACAGCTCTCGTGCAGTGTCAGTTTGATTTATGGTCCTCTTCGTTTGCCGTTTGCCGTTTGCCGGTTTATAAAAAAAGATAAAACAATAATAATTAAACCATACAAACAACAGTTATTACCATAAAGGCCACAGTACAACTACATGAATGAAAATTTCATACGAATAATTAAATCAATATCAGTGAGGATGAACTCTAATATTTATTATTGAACATCACATTTTACATTTTTTTACATGCAACTACTAAGTATATGCTTCTGCAACCTCAAACCCATGTTCAAACCGTCTGAAAATCGCGGTTCACAATTGTTGGCATATGCCTACATACACTAAAAGGGCCATTTGGAAATTGGAAATAAGCTGAAGGGCTATTCTTGGCCGATATCAACCAGGTTGAACCATAAAATGGTACTCGTATGTAAACCATGACTCAGAGGTATTTTTATATTAATTACACCTTATATAAGAGTCCTGGATTTTGATTGGTTAATAACCAGTGTATGTTTCGTGTATTTTCATGCTTAGGATTAATTTCGTTCATTTTTACCGCTGCCGGGGTATTTGCATGAGGATTTGATTTTTTTCCCACTGCCGTGGTATTTGCAAATACGTATTTCACTTTTTACCCTCGCGTGCCTCAAACCGCCAAATTCATTCGGAATATTTCTTCTTTCCCTTTATATGTAAGGTAAAGTGATTAATCAAATTTGAAACCTGGAAGTGTTCCGATGTGTCATATTGGGAGGGTATTTGCGAAAAATACCAGTCTTGAGACTAAATTTTTCGTCTCTAGACTGGTATTTTTCGCAAATACTCCTCCCAAACATGATATATCTGTTCAAAAGTCTTTTATGCACTTTGTAGCAAATTTACATCTTTTATTTTAAGAATAAAATAAGTCTGATCCCATGTTTCCGAATCTCCTTTTTATAAGGAATTTATCCCATTATGTTTTCACAAATGTATTCAATCCTTGAATTATTGCTACATCCATTTACACAGAATTCGCAGTATATATAGCATTTTTCTGTGATTGTATGCAAAATTTGAAGGCAACATATAAAATTTGCTGGATACCGCTGAGAAAAATTGATAAAATTATGATCCTTTAGCTCAAGAGATATTAATCTCGCATATGTCTTCATTTATATTGTTGCATCTTTGATAGAAATATGTAATAATCATTTTCTAATGAAGGATTTCTTTAACATCATAGAACAATCATACCGTTGATGAACAAACTATATAGTTTAACATGTAAACAACATGCCTTCTTTATTATTAGGTATCATATGATGTTCGATACATCCGTTTGATGTGTATTGACTCATATAGGTATAAAGGTAAGCCAAATATATCCCAATATTCGTAAATTAGTAGTATGTTGGCTTTACTAATGAAAACAAAGTAGCAGGTGACTTTAGTGGTTTTAGGAACCATACCCTTTATGTTATGACTTGATGCATTTACAATTATTGGCAAATTTCTGTCGGATAAAAAAGAAAACGACTGCAGATTGAACTAGTATATCAAAGAAGAAAAATGTACAGTATTTTTTAATCGCTTAAGTTGTGCATTTTCTTATTGAAATTGTCTGATGAATATCTGTTGAAATTTTGTGTGTGTATTAAAATTTAAGGGGCCGTCGTGGTCAGTGATCGTATGTATGGTAGTTGGATTTACCTATCGAATCGGTGCCTATCAACACTAATGTTGTGAGTTCAAATCCCATTCAAGAGAGGTGTACTCGATACAATATTATGTGATTTCCTCCACCAAGAAAACTGACCACCAGGATATAGCTGAAATATTGTTGAAAGTGGCGTTAAGCACCATAACCCTAACTCTGTATTAAAAATTTTTAAGAAATCGTTACAAATTGTATTCTTTTGCCTACTGTACAACACAAGTTTTAAATGGTGAATCGTAATAAAGACGTGGGTATCTAATTTAATACAGACGACGCTTTTTCTTAAATAATCTTCCTCGGGTACCATCGTAGTCAAAAGAAGGGAAAGACAAATAATTTAAAAGTCTGTGGGAGCAAGTGAACCCATTTTTTGAAATTGAGTAACCACATGTCTCCACTCTGGATGATTATAGACCTTTAACCTACCCTAAGTGGATAAAAGAGCCCCATTGAAAATAATCTAAATGGTTTTCATTGGCTATCCTTGGTTTAAATCATTCAACGTGCAAGAGGTGGTCTTAAATTTCAATAGTTCTCAAAAAAGTTTTAAGTTTACAAAATTTGTAATCACTTTAATCGTTGATATTTTAAACCTAAATATATATTTTACCGTTTACCTTTTACCCAAAGGGCTTAAACAGAACGTTAACATTTAGTATATCACTGATGGAGACGACCGTTAGTTTTGATAATAATTACATTATTAAGGAACAGTGAATTTTAATGATATATCTTATTAAAGATCTCCACGGCATATGTGGTTCTGTGGTGTAATGGTTAGCGTGTTCGACTCTAGTGCGGTAGATCGTGGGTTCGAGCCCCGGTCGGGTAAAATCCAAGACTATGAAATTGGTATTTGTTGCATTTGCGCTTAGCACACACAATTAAAGTGTAATAGCAATCGATATATTGTGTCCAAATGGAGCGACATTTCTACCCGCGGGCTGTTGCTTTGGTGAGCACTATGAAAGCAGCCATCATCTTCATCTCATCCAGTATAACTTGATCTCGCCATACTATATATGTAAATTGCTCATTTTGCAATAATAGCTATCTCTCCATCTATAAATTATGTCTGTGCCGAAACTCTGACTGCCAAGCGATTGATACCTTCGGGCACTAATACCCCACCAGCAGAGGTATCGACCCGATGATAGTAATGATAACGTAGATATCAAGTGTGCCCGACGCGTTTCAGGTATACCCTTCATCAGTTACACTCAAAGTGATTATCTGTGGTTGTCACACAAGTACAATGTAGCATAAATCAATGTTTATATTATTTTGGCATTATCTGGAATACTGGTATTGAATGCCACTTACAACAATATTTCAGTTATATTATGGAGGTCAATTTAACTGGTAACGAAAACCGTAGTAGCCATCGGTACTGGTAATGTATGTCATGTTATACGTAATTTGATTGGTTTAAAAATTTGAGATTATTTTCATATGTACTGAATCTGAAAATAGATGTCGTTCTCAAGGCGTCGCGTGCCGTTGTCATCAGGCGATTTTCTTTAAATGAGGCACCTTTGTGGTTATTCAAATTTATTTCCGATTATTTGCATTATTTTGAAAAAAAATATATTCTTCAATATCATAACAAAAAAGTTTGAATTAATTTATAAGGATTGATCGAAATTATTTGTTCGGTTCATTCGAAATAACCTCAATCGGGTTATACGCACCCTTGCGTAACCCGAACAAAAATTGCGATCAATCCTTAAATATTTAAAGATTTTGCTTTTACACTTAAAGTAAATAACCGTGCACTGTTGTGTCATAGCATATTATTCTCTTCGTAAGAATACCGTCACATAATTACTTACATGTATAACCAATCTATACAGAGCATACAAATGTTTAATTTCTAACTTGCTTTCTCGAGCCAAACCAGACAGGACAAATTAGACATTTATGTTCTAAACACAATTATATACCGTTTAAATGTTCAATGTCCTTTACTGTAATTAGCAATATACATATAGTTACATAATATGAACTTATAAAAAGACGTGTAATGTTGTGATTCATCCACATATCTACAAAACAACAGGGTAATGTCCGGTTAAAAAATCCCTCAAGACACTAACAGTATATATAAGAATGGCGCATTAAGTTAGACGTATGCTACCTAAGGGCATCCGATTGGTATGGTAAGCAATGCTAGGAATTGAAATACACATATTCTATTCAATATGTTTTCCACAAAACGGTGCTTAATATTAACAATTTACAATCAGGAAAATAAATGATAACACACTCTTTTCTACTTTGTAAAAGTTACTAAAATAAAACAAAAACAAATCAAAACAAAAACAAACACGAACATAACAACCAAAAACAGAAAAAGGACATACATGTACATGCAAAAAGAAAACCAAACAAACAAACAAAAAAACAGCCATTGCGTTAGTTTTGAAAAGAATAAAATCTGATACGGACATGATGTCAACTGTTCATATCAATGAAATTTTACCTCTCTTGGGTTCTGTCTCAGAGACAAGCATATACTTTTACACAAGCAATTTCTATACATTTATGTTGTAAAACATTGAGAGAAAAACCCATACCAGTCGACAATACATTACCAACTACAACAATAAGGACAATTCCTCTGGCAAATCTCAAACAGCATTAGTGGACAATATACCCAACAAAAACAACCAACAACACACGAACCATTCCTCTGGCAAATCACAAACAGTAACGATTGACGATATAACCGTCGGTCTGTTTTGTACTAGACAAGATGAATTCTCGTAACGCTAGCTCACTGAAACAACTGTACACGGGTAGACATGTTACTGTATCCACATCTCTTTACTCTTTCTCCTTTATATGCTGCGTGCAATTCGGAGAAGCGGAAATACATACCCATCTTACAGTCTTTGATGTGACACCCGACAATCAAACAATGATCTGCAGTATGATAGCATAACCTATTAACACACTGACGAATGAGTCAGCAATGAAATAACCCAACTTTACCCACCGACAATAAAATGACCCAACTTTACTCACCGACAATGAAATGACCCAACTTTACACACCGACAATTTAATGACTCAACTTTACACACCGACAATCAAATGACCCAACTTTACTCACCGACAATGAAATTATCTAACTTTACACATCGACAATGAAATGACTCAAATTTACACACCGACAATGAAATGACCCAACTTTACACACCGACAATGAAATGACCCAATTTTACTCACCGACAATGAAATGACACAACTTTACTCATCGACAATGAAATGACCCAACTTTACACTGACAATCAAATAACCCAACTTTACTCATCGACAATGAAATGACCCAGCTTTACACACCGACAATGAAATGACCCAACTTTACACACCGACAATCAAATGACCCAATTTTACACACCGACGAATGACAATGTCGTTGCATTAATATTTGGAGTTGATAAAAATGTTTTAAATTTTATTTCATTGCAAATATAAGATTTTCTTAAGCTTGGTTGTTGTTATTACTTTAAAAACCATTAAATTATCAAGCGTTACTAGAAATAAATGGTTTTGTTTTCTATTCTGCAAGATGATTCAATTTAAAAATCCACTTATACTAACTAGATTTGTCCTTGTTGCTAAAATGAAAAGAATGCATGTCTCTGATCATAGTGTGGAACAAAACAAACAAAAGGTTAGCTAAAATATGTACCGTGGGAGTTGATTAAAGATGGGCTAAATTCGTAATAATTCTTAATTGAAATACAACATAAATATGAAATGACATTACTGAATATTAAAAAAAATATATATTTTACTTTAAAAAAGAATCGATATATGTTTCCATTAGCTCAACCCCTATGGCCTCAACATATCTCGTATAAAACAAAAGATTTTTATTATATTCAGCAGTGTCATATTTTGTCTATGCGTAATCTGAAACCTCACAATAATAAAAATCGACCTGGGATTGTCATTAAAAGGCAAATTTGGTGTGCACTGATATTATGAATGAAATGCAGAAATGATCATGATTACACACGTGTTATAAGTAATTCTCACGCAGACCTTAACAGATGATGATCACTAAAACTTGCAGACGATCGAATCAATGAATTGTCATCCTCGTTTATCTGCTCATCTACATAACGTCAGGTAAGACATTTTAAAAAATATTTTCTTTTTAATATTTAAGCTATTTTTTATGTGTTGTGTATCTACCAGAATTTCATAATGAGTGTTCATGCAATAAAAATGTAAGAAAATCATCTTTTACATAATAATCGAAGCGAATACAAAACGTGCATGACGCACATCCTACTTCATTATTACTGACTGTCGCATACAAAACTCGTGTTGATAAAAATAAATTAACAACAGGAGGGGTTTTCCGACCTGGAGTTGCTATTAAAAGACTTTATAATAAGACACCTGCAATCAATTGAAAATGATATGTGGACCTAAATCCTAAATATGTACAATGTATATAATATTTGAGTATACATGTACTTTGTTATTTACATATCCTGTATCGTCATTTTCAGCTATATCCACAGACACTTGAGAAAATTACACCCCACCCCCTTTTTGTACTTTTTTCTATTTACATCTTTATTAACATTCGTAAATTAATTTTCACTGAAAATATTATTTTTCTTATTTGTAAAATATATCACTCAGAATACGTTTAATACTTAGTTTTTTGGACTAATACCTTGTAAATGATGAAGAAAGTGTTGATTTAGAATTAACGTATATATTTCAACGAAAAAAAATACAAAAGGGAGAGGATCCTTCCTCAATTGCCTGTGACTATCTCATGAGTACATGTATCGGACTCGTCTATAAGGAAGCAATGTCTAGACAGATATAATGAACTTGACGCTGAACTAAAAGCTCTTTTACCGGTAGATGTCTGGAAACCAGAACACTTCCGGTGATATCGGGGAGCGAACCCATAACAGTGGTGTTAGACTTGTGGTCAGAAGACAATGACTTTTAAGCACTCGACCGCCCAGATCCCATACCATGCGAAAATGTGAAAAAAATAATAAATTTTAAATTTCGAACGTCATGGACATCAAATTTATTGACAGTTGTCATTTTAGAAGAGGATTAAACAGTTAAATGGTACGAATCGTATTAAAGATTTAAAAACTAGAAAATGCAACCTCGAGCAGTTCTTATCACTCGTAAAATTAAATCTGATTAAAAACTTAATTTGCATATGTATAAGCAAAATTTTTATTCTACACGATTTGTAAAAATATGGCAAAACAACTGTCTATGAGTTATTGTAATTGATAGTATGTAGGAAAGGGCAGCTATTGTTATAGTAAGGTATGTGCTTAGAAATAACATAGGGCACGTCATTAGAGGGTAATTTAGCTTCACTTTCAAGGGAAGACAAAACTTCTTTTACATCATACCTGTCATTTCTTTTGGTGAAAGAACTGGCAAACTTGATCATATGTTAATATTGTATGAAATAGACCGAGCGAGAGACTGGAATTAGAACTCAGAACTTCAGTGGTGGTCAGATATTTCTTATTGCATAGTAAGTTGTAAACCCTACAATGCTCAGTACGAGTCAGTCCACGATGACCCCCTTCCCCATATCATTAGTGAGTATTACTTGTACATATCTTCTGGGCGATTTCAAGTGGATCGCTAGAACTTAGTAGGATTTCTCCCTTATATCATTTTCAGCCCTGATATGTTCGGGGTGGGAATCTAGTAACTGTCGTTAAATCAACCAAAGCTGTTCTTTCGAATATGTTGATTCGGAGCCAAAAATCGAGAGTAGATAGAGTTGAACTGTCTTATAGACATTACAGTTCATTACAGGTCTCTAGTTGGTAATTTATTTCCACCATGAACTCGTTAATACGATAGATATAGAATTGTAACAAAAATCGATCCAAATTGTACATATAACACACTATATTTAAAACGTATGTATTGACTAATAGAGGTGGTCTTCCCAACAGTTTCGGTTATGCTCTGAATTATTAGATGAAGGGGTTGACAAGGCCGCATGGGAGGGAGAATTGGGGTATCAAATCTCCGTATAAAGCCATTGTAGACATTAGACACTAAATTGTGTAAATGAGTATAATAGCATGTCGAAGTTAATAACTGCCGATCGGAAGTCGATTTCTTGCAGTTTTTTGGGGGGGGATGACGCCCCTTCTCAGTCCACACTTGATGACGACCAGCTTCAGTGCAATAAAATGCGACCGTCCACCGAGGTTTAGAGAAACAAGACCTCGTACAACTCACTAAAAACCGTGGTTGGACGTGTATCGGAAGGGTAACCAGTTCCTTCTCCAATAGTGCCACTCGTCGTGTTGCCTTATAAATCATAAAGGAGGAAGACCAGGGGTGTGGAAATACTGAAATGTTCTACTTTTCCCCGGGCAAGTCATCTGAAAAAAGTTACTTGTCCGGACAAAATCCTACTTGTCCTGTTTTTTGTACAAACATTTGATACTTATAAACACAGTTGCTAAATTGAACTTGTTTATATTGTCTATTACATCAATCATCATTGCATAAAATTTGAAATATAGTTTTAACAAAGTTAACACAAACATCCCTGCCCAAAAGAAGGCCATTTTAAATTTGGATTTCAGATAGGAATATGCAGTCAGAGAATAGCTGGTTGTTTTTAGATACAGAATAAGCTGTGTTGAAAAAAAATCTCACATCAATGAAGTTCATTTTGATTAACCTTGACATGGATTTATCAATCAAAACAGTCATGTACTAGTATTTAGTTTTAGTGGTGTCTTCATACTTTGCAGATGACTGGTGGGAAGATAGGTATCTATTCTGTCCACGATTTTGCCAATAAACATTAATGATTTCTTGTCAGCAAAATCAGAGTATATTCTGCAGATATTTCAATATGAGACACCATCATAATCCAGCAGTAAACATGAGAAATCGGCTAGCCACTTGGGTGTTTTTCCTCACATTATGTGTCCTTTTCCGCTAGAGTTTTGCGTTTAAATTTCTCGTGATGTTCATTGTGGCCATAATCATTCCCAGTCTTTGTTTTTATTACCAAATATTTGTCCATTGTAACGACTGCAACCCGATTTGTATTATACGTTCACGGATGGAAGGCCTTGTTTGTTTATGAAAAGCTATGGACAAGCAAGGAAATGTCACATTCGGAACTCCAGTAATAACCTGTTACACGGTCCCGGTTATCGTTAAGTAAATGCAGTACAATTATCATTGCAATCGGGTCATAATACTTAGAACTTGTACAATTCTGGTTATTTTTAGCTGCTTTCGGAACACCACTAACGTGATCGTTTCCAATAAATAAAAATCCCAACATTTATCTATTTTAAGGTAAATATTTACGATATAGTATCATTTGAGGAATTGTCTTCCCAGAGTACTTTAATTAGAAACTATTTTTATTTGTTGATTTTTACTTGTCTCCGGACAAGCTAGCCAGGAAAATCTACTTGTCCGGCAGGTTCTATGTACGAGTCGGGCGAGTCGGGCATGGCAATTCCACACCCCTGAAGACATATTCTAGGTTGTCTAAAATGTACTTATAGATACTGCTCATTGTACAGTAATATTATTCTACAATTCGCAACACTACAGAATTGTGAAAGTCAAAATAGGCAAATTCATATTGATGTTTTGGCTCGTTAATATTGATGGATTACTTAAACCATGGGATATGATGGAATCAAAAGAAACCATCAATGTTATACATTTCTGTGTATTGATTTACATTTTTATCTTCTCAATTAATTAATACTTGGTATTCACAACAATAAAAATCTGACTGCTTGAGATATAAATAGAATTGTCAGCTTTATTGAATTTAGTTTGAGCTTGTGTTATATAGAATAATATATCATCCGATTTGCTGAAAATCAACAAACTCGCTGGTCTATGCAGCTTCTTTCAATCGTTTATCGGTTAGATTTATGAGTGTTTAATGCCACTTTCAACAAAATTTCAGTCATATCGTGTTGCTGGAGGAAATAGGAGTACCCGTAGAAAACCAATTAACTGTAGCATGTCACTGACAAACGTCACCACACAAGGTTGTACTGAATTCACCTCCGTGATCCGGCGGGAATCAAACTCACAACTGTCTTGATGGAAAACACTGATTGCATACGTGTAATTAAATGTAACTACCATGCGATGGCGGCCAAGTATTCTAAACTCATTACAGAAATGGTCTCGAAAAAGTTGACAAAGTCTTTGAAAATTGACAAAGTCCGCTGATGCTGAAAATTATATTTAACATGTTTACAGGGCAAACTTGCTTTGAATATTTGTGCTGAAATGCTGATGAAATTCTTAATGCTAAACCGGACTGATTTGAAAAAGGTATGTTTAATTTTAAGTAAATAGTTACCTTTATCTTACAATATACGATAAGAGGGAGCCTTAACAATAGAAACAACACCTATTTTCTCCGCTGCAGGGTATGGTCTCTAAAAGGAACTTGCACTAGTTGTGCTGAAGGAAACAAGCGTACAGTTCGCCTTCAGGACGGGATGGTCCTTTTTTATCGAAAATATCTTCGGACATGGGTATGTCTTTCTCTGTATATAGGGGACTCACTGGTTCGTCATTATGTTAAAAGAATCGGTTCTGCAGTGAACAAACGGTGTGGGTTCAAATCCTGCAGAGGGAATAATAAAGCGATTGTCAACTAAAAACGAACTCCAATACTGTCGAGTTGAATGTTCAGAAACGATTGTAAGGGAAATTTAAAGAAGTTAATTTTTAGGAAGCACGACAAGCTTTATGACATATAATCAATTTCTAAAATAAACAACAAATGTCATTTCAGTAGCATATTTCCTTTTAATATTTGCCACTTTCTTAAATTTGTCTTACATGTTGACTTCGAAACGTCAATCTATGCTAATACTGCAGATAAGCATATCTATACACTACCATTTGTACTTGGGAGTTCTTTTAATATTTTTAAATGATGGACTCGTGAACCAATTAAAATATGGTCGGGTTTCTATAGAAAAACACAAAAATTCATACATAAGAAAATCTATGCCATAAATGATTTGCAACGTGAACTATTTTTAGAACTTCTAGAAAGCTGGGATAAAGATAAGTCTTTAATTAAGAGATCCTTTCCATGACGGAAAATCAATAGAAAATTGTAGATTTTCGAACATTTTTCTTAATCTGTGTCAAGAAAATGCTGCGGTAAAAGACATATACAGCCTTATCTTTATTGGTTAGAGGCTATAAAGAGCCAGTTTGATAGTATTATCAATCTAGCATGCCATTAAATATCTCCGTTTGACTATAGATGAAAATCCAATACTGAACTTGGTGTTCTTCCAATGTTGCGTAGGATGTCTTATTTTGGTTTATTTTATATTTATGATCACGTTTTGCTAAATCAGCTGATTTTCCCAGTTTAAACGATGAAATATTTAGGTATGTTGTGCAGACTTTCCATATTGATATTTTGCGATATTATACGGAGCGGTTAAAATATATATAAATAAACCAGTTGCTGTAACTTATTACAGGTGGCACGCGTGGTCTAGTGGATCAGGTCTTTCACTACAAGACTCACACCAAAAAGGACATGTTTCCAGACACCTACTCATTGCAGCGATTTCACTGATCAGCTCTGCATAATTGGGGTTTCAGCCGCCATTCAGATTGGCAGCCACGACATAGCAGAAAAGGGTTAGGGTTATTGTGTTTAGCGCCACTTTCAGCATTATTTTGAGTTATATCGTGGCAATCAGTTTTATTGATAGAACCGAAACCGGAGTACCTGGAGAAAACAAACCACCAACCTGCCGCAAGTCACTGATAAAAAATGCTACCGATGAACCAATGACTACAATTCTACAACTTATTATGTCATTTAGGAGAACCAATTGTTTTTAGACAAATATTTAGCATGCGCTAGTTCTATGTGAACAGTAAATTTGCTTTGACTGGGAAATATTGTGCTTATACAGTCGCTAACCAAAATATATCTTTAAGGTACCAGATTCATGCAGAGCGAACAGTCCGTAAAATAAAAAATTTAGTTGCACCCGCTACTAAAAAGATGGAAAAGCTAGCCGAATTATCGCCTGTCTACATCTTTCTAAAGCTCGCACAGTTAAATTTGATATTTTTCATTAATATACATATGTATTGTATATGAATTGCCTTTTATGAGAAATAAAAAAAAAATCAATTGTCTTATATTTGATTTCAAATATTGCAACGGATTACGGAAGCGGAGTGTAGCTAAATTGTATTTTATAATGAATATATATATCTCAGGTGTAATTCTATCTTATTGATCATTTCTATATTTATTTCCCACAGGTTGTATTAAACAGATAATTCAGAAGAAGGGAGACAGAATGTTTAGTTTAAGGTAATGTTACTTAATGTTATATAGATGATAAACTGGAATTATTTGATATCTATTAAATGTAATGGTTTGTTAGTGACTTGCTGCAGGTCTGTGGTTTTCTCCGGATACTCCAGTTTCCTCCACCAATAAAACTGACAGCCAAAATATAACTGAAATATTGTTGAAAGTGGCTTTTAAACACCATAACTCTGACACTTAAATGTAATAAAAGGTTCCCCGAGACTAGTAGAAAATATTGTTTCAAGAAAGTGTTACAATTCCCTACCTTTTTGTGCAAGACAGATGTTATACAGAGAGTTTCAAAGATTACAATTAAGTGTCAAAACCAGTTTTTGTTTGAATCAGCGCTACTGCAAATATGCGCATAATCTGCATAAAAAATGGATTGCGAAAAAACTGGTTGACTCGGAATCAGATTAATGTGTTCAAGTACAACAACATGTCTACCTGTGGACTGTTGTTTCAGTGAGCTAGCACAATAAAGATTCAACTAAGCATGTTGGTCTAGTACAAAGTGAACATCATCTCATTGTATATAACTTGTTCTTATCTTATTGAATATACCTTGTTCTCGTCATAATATATCTGAAAAAAATTGTCCACTTGGTGTTAAGCAATAATCACTCACTCACTCACAACTAACATGTTACCAATACTAGATTTACAAGTTATTTATCACGATGTGGCTACATATCACATGATAGACAATGCATGCATTTACATGATAGACAATGCATGAATTCTCAGTGTGTACATATTTGTTACAGATAGTATTTAATTGTAGAGTCAGAATCATTACTGTTTCTTTATTATGTCTTTCGATTTCCTTGTATACATTTTTGTATTTTCGAACATGTAAATGATGGTTGTGACCATCAGCTGTCCTTTAAGAACCAACTTGCTTTATGACCTTTTTTTTTGCGTCACAAAGAATAACTACATGTATATTATGCATTAAGCATGACTTAGCGTTCTTTATAATAGCGCAGCCTATCCAGTTAGAGGATCGACATTGTACTCTTATGTGCAAAACACTTACATGACCATATCATTTCATTATAAGGACAGGTTTGGGCTCATAAAACTAGTTTAACCCCGTCACTTTTTAAAAATGTTTGACTTCTAGCATGCATATACATGTACATTAACGCTCAGATGCCGGTAGTTCAATCAAAACTGGCGGAGTGAAACTATTTTTATGGGCCCAATCCTCTTAATGAAATGCTGCGGTCATGCAAGTGTTTTCCTCATATGAGTAAAATACCAACCCTCATATATAACTGGGTAATGGAATTGTATAGATGATCGAGAAAGTATGTGAATTATTTTCGTAATTGAAAATAGGAAGCTTAATAGTAATGGTAGAAAATATAACCAACCACAACACGAACAACTCGCCAAGTAAACCTCGAACTTCTGAACCCATAAATAACTTGACCGAATATTGATTGTATAAGTACAACACAGTGCATTTAACTCAGTGTAAATATTATTGTTTTTTTTTTTTTAGCTTTGAATAGATTTGTGTGTTTCAATGAATTTGGAAATGATTTTCTTTGGGGGATATAAAATATGAAAAACGTATGTATGTCCGTGAAGAGAAATAACTCGAATCAATTATTGTCTAATATTATAGAATTTAATTTAAAATTTTGTCCCATTTAGTTCATTTTAAAATATAAATTTGAAAAAAAAAGTTTACAATATTTCAATGTATAATTATATGCTTACAGGCATATTAATAATTATTAATTTTAATTTAAGATTTTTTCCAATTTAGTTTATTTTAAAAAGCGGTTTATAATTTTCCAATGTATAATTATATGCTTACATGTATATTAAATGATTATTAACACAGATATGTAACAAAGTGGTGTTAAATTGTGTATTTAAAACTAACATAATATATCATATTTCATAATTCCACTTTGTTCGTGACAGGTAAATGTTACCATGTCTGACCTTTACCACCGCTTTACCGTGACTACAATTGAACACAATATGAAGACTTGTCTTTTGTATACTAATATGATACCATGTTACCTGCTAGAAGTTAAATGAACTTGCTTGTAATAAATTGCAAATATTCTTTTGTATATGATAAGTATATTAAATGTAAGTTTATTTTTATACTAACAGGGATTTTATAGTTGGATAAAGGAATTATATTAGTGACAAAGTTTGAAAGATTTATTGGTATATCCTTACTAATACATAATATACAGGCAACGTAAGTACATGTAAATATTTGTTAGCTTCTTTACCTATGTCTATAGGGGTCTTTGTGGTAGAGTGGTTAATGTCTTTGACTTCTGATGAAAACCTAACATGGCTATCTCCAGGTACTCCGGTTTCCCCCACCAGTAACAATAACCACCACAATATAACTATAATATAGTTGAAAGTGGCGTTAAACACCATGACCCATAACCCAAAACCTAACACCTCTGACATGGATTCGCGCGCTCCGATACTCGCATCGAGTATTAAAGTTTCCAGACTCTCGCACAAGGGATGGCCTTTAATGCGTCCGCTCGTTATATATCTGACCACGCTTTCCTCCACCGATCTACCTCCTAGCCACGTTATAGCTGAAAAATTGCTGAGATGACGATAAATACCAGATACCCCCCCCCCCCNCCCCCCCCGGCCAATCCAACATATTTCTACACAAAGCCAAATACTCTTTTATCTAATTACATGTCCAGTTATTAAATTATCCTCCCTTGTCCTGCCGTGAGGTAATTGACA
Organism: Gigantidas platifrons; assembly: GCA_002080005.1. Classification (NCBI taxonomy): domain Eukaryota; kingdom Metazoa; phylum Mollusca; class Bivalvia; order Mytilida; family Modiolidae; genus Gigantidas; species Gigantidas platifrons. The sequence continues at coordinate 377,229 of MJUT01034350.1, forward strand.
TACTTTTGTATATACACTATATATATTCTATAATTATTGACAAATGATATTGCCAATCAATCAATCAATTTAGTAAGATTAGTATATATTTAGATCATTACAGCATTTGTACTTAACACATCAATTTGCAGCAACTGACAGGACTAAATAGCCAGTTTGTGGCCGTAAAGTGTACAAGATTGGAGTAATTTGATTCTATTAAAAATCGTTCGAAATAACGTGTGATTATCATTGAATACCGTTTCATATTACCGTGACTTAAACATATATACTAGTAGTTGTATTGTATTTTCCCCTCACATTTTATGGGTCGTTGTGGTCGTGATCATATGGTATTTGGATATAGAATTATATAGTCAATGAGTGCCTATCACCACTAACTTTGTGAGTTCGAATCCCGCTCGTGGCGAGACGCACTCGATACAACAGTTTGTCGGTAACTTGCGACAGGTCGGTGGTTCTCTCCGGTTACTCCTGATTCCTCCACCAATAAAACTGACCGCCACGATATAACTGAAATATTGTTGAAGGTGGCATTAAACACCATACCCCCGGCATACACACACCCTCACATTTATCTGTAATGGCGGGAATGTGTCAGCGATTGTTGTGAAAGCCAAGTGAGTAATTTGCTACCCATGTAATGACCACATAAAAGGTAACTTTTTGATGATATTACGATGTCTTGATGATAGTGATATGGT
>MJUT01034350.1:383045-398991 GCA_002080005.1 Gigantidas platifrons
GATGTACTTACATTGTATCTATAGTATAATATCCCTCTATCTATATGGGAGGTGCTTACTTTGTATCTATAGTATAATATCCCTCTATCTATATGTGATGTACTTACATTGTATCTATAGTTTGATATCCCTCTATCTATATGGGATGTACTTACATTGTATCTATAGTATGATATCCCTCTATCCTCTATTTATATGGGATCTACTTAGATAATCTCATTTTAGAACCTATTGTTACTCTAAAGGATTTTCTAATCAAAGGACTAATCTGTCAAACAAATGCTGTTTTTTCCCAGAGATAATTTTGCTTGAACTATAGTTATTTCTCAGTCAGATCGTGGTTCTGAATTGAGCAACAATTACAAGAATTATGGGTTCTAACTGGTTGGAAATTTGCTTCCGATATAACTATCAGATCCTTTCCGTTTCGACATAATCTATGCTAAAAAACTGACTGTAAATGAGTATTTCATGACGTATGCGATGAATGGTGCAGATGAAGACCATCTTTGCATCTGCTCTCACTGTCGTTTTTTTAGTGGAAATGTGTATTGTCATTTTTTTTTATTTATGCCTACTATTTGATTTTAACACTTATGTTTCACTGATGATTTTGCGTTTTTCACGATTGTGATATTATGTACTGTTCTTTACTGTAATGTAATTTTATTCTTCTGAAGTTGTATTTTCTACCCGTTCATGATTTGCTCTCGGTTGTTTATAGCAGGGCTCATGTCTTATTTATGTTGTTTGGTTTATTGGATATTTTGGTGTCTCATGAATATATAAGTAACATCGCGGGTGTCTTGTAAGAGGCAAACACTGCTTACTCTTGGCGAGCACCTGGGTTCACCCACGGGATTTTTGTGGGGTCCGTGCTGTTCAACTTTTTAGTTTTCTGTGTTGTGTTTTTAGTTCTGTTTGTCCTTGTCCTGTGTCGTTTGTGCCCATTGCTACCGGTGTCTCTGTCCGTTCGTGATTGCCCTTCGGTTTTCTCTTACGTATATTATTGTAATGCTCATTCAGATTGGTATTATGGATGTTGTATTATCTAACAGTAATTTAAGTTTATGTACTGTTTGCTCTTATAATTGGTATTTCACCTTGGGTGTTTTTGTCGATCAGGATTATGATTTTTGCACTCTCCCCTCTAACAGGTATTGTACTGTATGGTTTTTCTGTCTCAATTGTGATTTTTGTTTCTTTCTATCTACATGTACTTGATATTTTACATTTATCTTATCATGCTTATAAAGTTAAAAGTTTACGTTGTCATTTCAATCCCATCCCCAATATTATTAATAACTAGAAGTATCCCTGATTTCAATACCTTGTAGCCGGATAATTTTTATTTACCTACTTCATATTTGAATAAGTAAAGGAAACACAGACGAATGCTATTTTGACAAGGATTGGTCCGTTTTCTACGTACATATACCACATTAATTTGTGTATATATATGTTCATTTAATGTTTGATGATCCAATTAAAGCACATGCTAGTTGGATTGAAGTAACATAATTGTAACGGTTTACGTTGTACTTTAAGAAAGGGTTATATGTTAGTAAAAAGTATAGAAACTTGCATAGTAAAAATTGTCAAAGTAGACAGTGTCTAGAGAACATTTCACAACCACATTTTGATGTCTAGGTACAAGACGGGTTCTTCTATTGGAACAGGAACTGATAACCCTTCGTGAGCACCTGATGTCACCCTTTTTTATTGGGGTTCATGTTGATCACTATTTAGTTTTCTGTTTAGTGTATTTTGGACAACTGCATATGTTGGTTCTTTTTCTTTTGGTCATTACATTGTCTGCCCCTAAGGCCTTATCTGACCGGATTCTGATTACCACTGTGGCATCTTCAAAGTTTTCTAAGGTAATTGGCATAGCATTAATCAATTAATATATTCAATCAATTTCCTTGTCAATAAAGTTCTCATCTGAAATAGACATGTTGGATCTACCAACAAAATTGTGTATCCAAAGGCATATCTCTTTTAATTACTTCCGTAGTTAATGCAGTAATTATCATTACATACCATCAAGCTGAGAAAAAAATCTATAAATACGATATTGACTTGTCAAGTAATTTCCATCTTGGAATGTAACCAGTATGGTATGTTTCATTGAATAATAATAAAAAAAACATTATTTAAGACAAGATTGCTATGAAATTGCATTTCCTTTTATGTTACAGATAAAAAAAAATGTTACTAAGTTAATATCAGTAACTCAAAGAGACAACTGTACCGTCCAAATGGTGCATGTATTGTGAAGAATAAACATGGACATCATTGTACCACCCAGAAGAAAAAGTCAAAACAAAGATAAATACCAATTGAGAAAGATGGTGAGAAGCTTCGTTACAAATTTGGACAATTTTCAAGATGAATTATTGGTTGTTTTAGATGATATGAAAGATCTGGTTGCCCAGATTGATGACGTATCTAATAAATTAGACAAAAAATTTGGAAATAAATCGAGAAGTGAAGACATTCTTAGATCACACTCATTTACGGATGTGGATATATTCCCAACAGAACACCATTACGTGAACATAGATTTAAGACCAACTATTCAAAATATCGAGGAAAAAATTAATTTAAAATTGTGTTCAAAAGAAAGAAACAGTGATGATAATCAATTTCAGAAATGTAACAATGAATGCTTCAGGGTACAAGAAATAAAATATAAAGCTATTCGACCAAACAGTTTCGATAAAGATCTAGACAGACCTAAACAAGAAGATAAAATAAATACTATTGACAATCATCACAAACCTGACCATCTTTTAGATTCTCTCGAATCGCCCATGCTTGATTTATCTTATTTAGGAATTAACCAAACAGATAATAGACCCCCAAGATGGGGTCGTTCTATTTCTCTTCCAATTGGTGTGAAATCTCAGGTTATGTCTCAGCAAAATTCGCCAATTTTAAGAAACGAAGTAATTATGAAGAAGAATACTAGTCAAGAAATCGCGGAAAAGGTACGAACTCCAACGGCAATTTGTTTTGCGGAATTAAAACGACATTATGTTCCTAAGCGTAACATGTGTTCTAGTATATCTGATGAAGTATTTAATGACACCGCAATTAAAACTTCTACACCTACCACTGGAACAACAGTGAAAACCTTAACTTCCTCATCAATGATCTCAAACGTCTCTGTCGATGGAGATTTATATGAACGTAAATTGGACAACGAGCTAGAAAATATGTTCGAAACTTCGGATGATTCATTAATGATAGAATCATCGGATGACAGCATGGAAACCGGAAGTAATGCTCATACGGAAACATTTTCTGACAATATCGAGGGTAGATACGATATAAATACGTGGACTCTATTTACTCTCAATCATATGACAGATTCAACAAAAAGTTCCGAAAGTTTTGTGTCGGATACACCATCCGATATTATGAATGACAATATATGGCCGCCTTCAAACGTTGGTGATATATTTTCAAATAGTATGTTAGCTAGAAAATTGGACAAACATCTAGATAATGATTTCTGTTCTCTACATGCAGACGTTAAGCATTAGAAGGTTAATTATTAGAGTTAAAAATCATTTAAATGTTTCAGATAATTTATAAAAGTATATGAAATTAAACTAATCGTACTTGAATTTTAATCCTACAGAACTATTACTGTACACCACTTATAGACTTTAATAATGTACTTGAAAGTAAGACCGTATTATTTTAGAAAAAAAGAACTAATAAAATACAAAACGAAGAAGCTAATCAAAAAAGATACAAACAAGCAAGGAAAAATATACCAACAAAACAAAAAAAAAAACCAAACAAAAAATACCAACCATGTTGATTATAGAAAACAAAATATACATACCTATTGTTATGCCTATTATAGGTGAAAACTCACTCTAAAAACACTATTTAGATGTATCTTCAGGTACATGGTATTAGTTTCTATTGAACAAAAACATTTCAGGTTCATGACAATGGTATTGTTGACCATGTAGCAGATTCAACTAGAATGGTCTTTTTTGTATTTTGAAAATACAAGCATTTAAAGTGATTTTCCTGTGTGTTTAGTAATTTTTCGAAGGATGTGTCTTTTGAAAGGGAATCTATCAAGGACCATATTAACCAAGCATGGGTCATTGGTGTTCAATAACACTTTTAATAATACAAATGTATATCAACAAGTGTGGACACAGAAATGTGCTGTCCAAAAGGCAAGTGTGGATGTCAATATTTCATATTATTTAACTTAAAAAAAATAAAAATTCATGGACACAGGGGTCCTGGATTTTTTTTAATAAAAAACTAATCCTGGATTATTATTTTTGTTTAAAGTCCGGTCCTGTGTTTTTATTTCAAATCCCCCCCCCCAAAAGGGATATAAAATTGTACCATTAATAATAAATTAATAAATAACAAATTCAGATTTTCTATTTATAATAAATCTCATTTACAAAACCACTGATATTTGTTCAATTTTTAACGTTGATTTAAGATTTAGTCACAACAAATTTATATTTCTCTTTAAACTGTCGAAACATAACATTTATTTAACTGTAAAATTCACCCCCTTTTTTCCCATTTTTCTTGTTTAAATCAATGATCAACAATATTCCAGAATCAAACAAATGAATAAATATAACATAGCATCTTTCCTTTACATTGTCAAGATTCTATATTTATAAACTATTGACCTGAGTAACCTTGCTAAACCATGCGGATTCAGTGTGTTTTAAATCGGTCATCCAATCAGGACGCTCATTATTGTCCAAGATAAAAATACATCGCTAAAATTAGCTGTGAGTATTTCTAAAAATTCAATTCGTAAATTTATATATAGAATAGAAATCGGAGATATTTCGTCATAAAACTTCACACATGGTTTTGTATATCATATTTCTTGAAGACAAACATAAACTTGTATTGCATTTATCAATATTTTATGAGTACCAACAGTTTTTTCAACACCGTATCTGTTCACGTGACTACACATGCTACTCACAATGACCCGTGACCCAGATTAGCACGTATCAGGAATCTTTTCTGTATATGGTATATAAATACATCTTAACTGTCAGTTTATTTGGCGGAGAAATCGTAATACACGGAGAAAAATTGTCACTTGCCGTTGATAAACTTTATCACAGAGTTATATTGAGTACACTTCACAAAGAGCGACGAACGAACTCACAAATTTATTGGTTGATTTATTGTGCTTAACGCCACTTTCAGCAATATTTCAGCTATATCATGACCACCAGTTTTCGTGGTGGAAGAAGCCGGAGAGAACCACCGATCATGGGCAAGTAACTGGTAAACTTTATCACTTGCGGCTGTGAGTCGAGTGCACCCTTTTTGTAATTTACAAAGCAGGACGCGAACCCACGTCGTATTGGTGATAGGCTTGTATGAGTTGTAAGGTAATCCAACTACCTAACTCATTGGGTCACCCGGGTCATAAAATTTATTGGCAAATATATATAGGCTACGCTCACGGACACACATTTTGGAATCCAGACTATAATGCCTAATGCCATAGTAATTATAAGCGTTGCTATTATAATTTGTTTATGAATGATTAGTAGATTTTGACATTTACAATTTTTTTTCGTAGAAATCTATGAATTGTATACTTGTTTTTACTCCTTTTCCCCCACCCCATCCCCACCCAAAAATAGAAAACAGTGCATCACAAAAATACAACAACCTTTCAAATATTATAATAGTATACTGTAATTATAATATTTCTTTGTAATTATATACACCTATTTGACAAACAAGGTATTACACATACAAAACCACAACGCAGATTGGAATCACTGAACAATCACTTAAAGCCTTCCATTGCAGTTCAAACGCAGGATGAAGATACAAATGCATGAGCACTTGTTGTAAATATTATTCTACAACAAATGCTTATGAACTGGCGAGACTCTCTAATGTAATTATAAAAGTGAACAACCGTGCTTATTAAGGTAATTGACATTATTCCAGAACGTTCATGGGAAAAGCTAACAAAGTGAAGCACACGATGATGTCCGCCTATTGATTACAAAATTACAATAATACAGAATTATACAGAGAATACATGTTTTGTAGATAGTCATATATATAAATAGTAATGGTTATGCAGAAAAGAGTTGGTCATATATTTTGCAATACGATTTTCAAATTCCATAAACGAGAAACTAGATCCTGCTTCCGATTTTGTTTTATATGTGCTTAGTATGTTCATTTGTGTAGTTGACAAGTTACAATGATATATTTGAATAAAGTATTTAATTCAATGACATTCGTACAACATGACTTTGAACGTTCCATATGTTGTAAAACGCATGTGTAACCTCTATGTGAAGTATATTGTTCTCCCTATCGGAATGACAAGTAACAACATCATATTTTTATGTAGCCCACATTATAAAGACTGTTTGAGAACGGAATAAGGCATTGTCAATTCACTTTGCATCCCTATATATATCATCACGACACTTTCGAAAGAGGAAATACTGGACAATCACATGTCTGTTTTGTTGTTACGTGGTAATTTAATCCAAAGATTAAGAACAAGATATCCCTTCACTCTGCTGGATACCTCTATTAAAACAATGTTCGGTTCGTCTTTACCTCCAGATGTTTGTAGGAGGCTCATGTCCTATTTACGTCATTTGTGTTTGTTTACGATTGTATAGTGTTGTTTAACATATATTGTGTTGTGTTGTGTTTTAGTTTTGTTTTTCTTTGTCTTGTGTACCCTGAGTTGCCAGTCTCTGAATTGTTCATTTTGATTGCTCTTTCGGTATTCACTATAACGTTTATTTAGACAAGAATCTTTGCAAACAACGTTATATTTGTGGGTCTACCAATTGCTCCACGGAACCTCTCTATAAATATAAAGAGCTATATAATGAGCGGTTAGAGGTACTGTGACATCAGCTAGTTGTTTTGAATGAGATATTGAAAATTGCAAAACTTCTAACGATCTGCTAGATTACATACAATCAAGGTTCCTCTTCTCGTGCAATAGCATTAACACATTTGTTTTCTCTGATCATTACAGATGCATCACTCACCTCTAACCTAAAAGATAGATAAAATGAATTTGTTCAATTTGTGTCATTAAAACCGAATGGCCAATGTAATACAAATACATTGTTTTAAGAAGGGACACATTTTAGTTTGTATAAAAACACTCTGATTCTAACAGAGTTGTTTGAATCTGACATAATCAAAATGTTTCTGCTTTGATTGACAACATATTTGGTAAGTTTGTTGAGCGTCTTTTGTTTACAGACAGTCGGTACTCCTTTGGATACCAAATACTCTTCTCGCCAACTTTCCTTTATTGATATGAGGAAGATTTCATGAAGGGACTTCTCACGACCAACAACAAGAAGCTGGTTTGATTGCTTAATTTCACGATGCACGTTTGATAACTATGTTAATCACATCTATCACATTGAACTTGAAATAACGTATACCACAGCTTTACCTACACCCTAGAGAGTGACAGTGAACACACAAAACCTTACGACAAAAGAGGTGATTTCTATTGCCGTTGTGAATTTGTCATTTATATGTAGCAACAACCGAGCAGCACATGTATATGGACTATATATCTCTCAGGTGGTCCGATATTCAAGACCTTTTGGACCATATCTGGATTTCCTTGTTAGTTTGCTGTCGCTAAGCATACCGTACTGCACCAAGGGTTACTAGTAGTTACATTAGGTCATCATTTCGAAAGTTTTAGGTCACCATCATGACTTGGTTACTTAGGTAACGTAATATCAATGTCACAGATGTTTTATGAACAATTGTTTGTCTCGTTGTCTTTCTTTCTTCTTCGATTGAACACTTCTGGTTACCCATTTGATTTCTCCAAGCTTCCCGTCATACTTAACCTGAAATTGTTTATAAAAAACAAAAACAAATCAAATAAAAATGTTATACATTGTACATTGTATTGTCCGAGTCATTTGGATAATGGAATCAGTTTAACTCTCGATAACTCTTTACTTTCTCCATCTTGCCGCTATATATCTGATGAAGGCGTTTCTGGTTTTAGTGATCTATTGTAGTACCCATGTTTGTTTTGTTTGAGAGTTCTGTTGTCAATCCTGCTTGTGTCGGGTCATCGAGATCAAACTCTATGAACTTTATTGTTTTGTCTACAAATATGATTATGAACATATATATAACTTTCATGAGTGTGACACTAATCTGTTAAATCGTTACTTTGCTTCGTAATTAATGTCCGGTGTCAGAAGTGACATGTCTACAGCTTTCCTTATACCTTTTGTCTCGTATTAATCCATAGAGGAACGATATCTTACTTACTCGACACCAGGCAACAAATAACAAAATACAGATATCTTAAATTCAATATCACACCTTTACCTTATTTAGAAGCCATTAATTTCCTTTTAGCAAAATATATTTTTGAAATTGACGATACTATGATAGGGTACTGGCATGCATACTGTAGATCAGCAATGTGTTACCAACGATGATTGTATGACAATTTTGATATTTCTAATGGGTAATATGGGTAATGGGTATTTCTGTACTACTAATATCTGGATTTTGTTAGGGTTATGGTGTCAAATGCCACTTTCAACAATATTTTAGTTATATCGCGGCGGTCAGTTTTATTGGAGGAGGAAACCGGAGTACGCTATCTATATGGGATCTACTTCTCCCATTAGATACTCTCATTTTAGAGCCTATTGTTACTCTAATTTTGATCGTGGTACTGAATTGAGCAACAATTATGAGATTTATGCGTTCCAACTGGTTGGATATTTGCTTCCGATATAACTATCAGAACCTTTCCGTTTCGACATTATCTATGCTAAAGAAATTGAATTTGTAAATGAGTATTTCATGACGTATACGATGAATTGCTTTACCCTCAGTTGTTTGTAGCAGGGCTCATGTCTTATTTATGTTGTTTGGTTTGATCTGGTGGTGTCTTATGAATATATAAGTAGCATCGCGGGTGTCTTATAAGAAGCAAACACTGCTTGCGCTTGGCGAGCACCTGGGGTCTCCCACGGGTTTTTGGTGAGGTGTGTTGCTCAACTTTTTAATTTTCTGTGTTGTGTTTTTGTGTCTTCATCCTGTGTCTTGTGTGCCCATTGCTACCGGTGTCTCTGTACTGTCCGTTCTTATTTGCCCTTCGGTTTTCTCTAACGTTTATTATTGTAATGCTCATTCAGATTGGTATTATGGATGTTGTATTGTCTAACCGTAATTTATGTTTATGTACTGTTTGCTCTTATAATTGGTATTTCACCTTGGGTGTTTTTGTCGATCAGGATTATGATTTTTTGCACTCTCCCCTCTAAAAGGTATTGTACTGTATGGTGTTGGTTTGTCTGTCACAATTGTCATTTTTTTTCTTTCTATCTACATGTACTTGATATTTTACATTTATCTGATGGTGCTTATGAAGTTAAGTTTTCGTTGTCATTTCAACCGCATCCCCAATATTATTAATACCGTAATTACTGGTGCATAATGCGCAGGATTTTGCCCAGATTCTTTATTTTGTAGGAGAGGTGCGCATTATAAACAAGAACAATGTGCTTCACTCTTTCTCAGACCGGGAAATCACATGTCCGCCATGTTTTTTTGTTTACTATTGTCAACATGCAAAGTTAAATATTTCTTAAATTGTTTGGACACTATTCCACAAAATAATTAAGTGCATCTACTATGTTTTAATTATTGAAGAATTAAAACTGTCTAGTGCAGTTTTGTTTTGTACTTGTAAATAAAATATTTACCTTTGATAGATACGAAAATAAACTGGGCTAAATATAAACGTCTAGCCATGTGTAAAATAATCAATAATCACAATACTATTTCAATGTACGTGTGCAGATCAAAGGTGTCGTGTCATAATTACTTAGTGTATGATTAGACTGCCAGACTGTGCTTACACAAGATTATAGTGATTGAAATAAAAAGAAAGGAAACAATAAAATGTATTTGACAATTTTTAAGTCAAGTCTAATTAGCTTGATTGCTTCCAGGTGAAGTTAAATCCGATTAACAAAAAATTACAACAATCTGTTATGATTGCATGGCATGGATGCTATTTCATCACTAAATAAAAGACATTGTTTGTAGTTCAATCACGATCATTAATTATTTGGTAACTAGAAATATCTATGATTTCAGTACCTTGTAGCCGGATAATTTTTATTTACCTACTTCATATTTGAATATGTAAAATGTATATAAAAGAAACACAGACGAATGCTATTTTGACAAGGATTGGTCCGTTTTCGACGTACATTTACCACATTCATTTATGTACATATATATGTTCATTTTAAGTTTTGATGATCCAATTAAAGCACAGGCTAGTTGGATTGTGACGGTTTACGTTGTACTTTAGGATAGGGTTACATTTTAGTAAAAAGGATAGAAATTTGCATAGTAAAAATTGTCAAAGTAGATAATGTGTAGAGAACATTTCACAAATGATCCACTAATTTATCATGACAACCACATTTTGATGTCTAGGTACAAGACGGGTTCTTCTATTGGAACAGGAACTGATAACCCTTCGTGAGCACCTGATGTTACCCTTTTTTATTGGGGTTCATGTTGATCACTATTTAGTTTTCTGTTTAGTGTATTTTGGACAACTGCATATGTTGGTTCTTTTTCTTTTGGTCATTACATTGTCTGCCCCTAAGGCCTTATCTGACCGGATTCTGATTACCACTTTGGCATCTTCAAAGTTTTCTAAGGTAATTGGCATAGCATTAATCAAATAATATATTCAAGCAATTTCCTTATCAATAAAGTTCTCATCTGAAATAGACATGTTGGATCTACCAACAAAATTGTGTATTCAAAGGCATATCTCTTTTAATTACTTCCGTAGTTAATGCAGTAATTATCATTAGATACCATCAAGCTGAGAAAAAAATTCTAAATACGATATTGACTTGTCAAGTAATTTCCATCTTGGAATGTAACCAATATGGTATGTTTCATTGAATAATAAAAAAAAGATATTATTTAAGACAAGATTGCTATGAAATTGCATTTCCTTTTATGTTACAGATAAAAAAAAATGTTACTAAGTTAATATGAGAAACTCAAAGAGACAACTGTACCGTCCAAATGGTGCATGTATTGTGAAGAATAAACATGGACATCATTGTACCACCCAGAAGAAAAAGTCAAAACAAAGATAAATACCAATTGAGAAAGATGGTGAGAAGCCTCGTTACAAATTTGGACAATTTTCAAGATGAATTATTGGTTGTTTTAGATGATATGAAAGATCTGGTTGGCCAGATTGATGACGTATCTAATACATTAGACAAAAAATTTGGAAAGAAATAGAGAAGTGAAGATACTCTTAGATCACACTCATTAACTGATGTGGATATATTCCCAACAGAACACCATTACGTGAACATAGATTTAAGACCAACTATTCAAAATATCGAGGAAAAAATTAATTTAAAATTGTGTTCAAAAGAAAGAAACAGTGATGATAATCCATTTCAGAAATGTAGCAATGAATGCTTCACAGGTACAAGAAATAAAATATAAAGCTATTCGACCAAACAGTTTCGATAAAGATCTAGATGGATCCAAACAAGAAACTAAAATGAATGCTATTGACAATCATCACAAACCTGACCAACTATTAGATTCTCTCGAATCGCCCATGCTTGATTTATCTTATTTAGGGATTAACCAAACAGATAATAGACCCCCAAGATGGGGTCGTTCTATTTCTCTTCCAATTGATGTGAAATCTCAGGTTATGTCTCAGCAAAATTCGCCAATTTTAAGAAACGAAGTAATTATGAAGAAGAATACTAGTCAAGAAATCGCGGAAAAGGTACGAACTCCAACGCCTATTTGCTTTGCGGAATTAAAACGACATTATGTTCCTAAGCGTAGCATTGTTCTAGTATATCTGATGAAGTATTTAATGACACAGAAATTAAAACTTCTATACCTACCACTGGAACAACAGTGAAAACCTTAACTTCCTCATCAATGATCTCAAACGTCTCTGTCGATGGAGATTTATATGAACGTAAATTGGACAACGAGCTAGAAAATATGTTCGAAACTTCGGATGATTCATTAATGATAGAATCATCGGAAGACAGCATGGAAACCGGAAGTAATGTTCACACGGAAACATATTCTGACAATGTCGAGGGTAGATATGATATAAACTCTATTTATTCTCAATCATATGACAGATTCAACAAAAAGTTCCGAAAGTTTTGTGTCGGATACACCATCAGATATTATGAATGACAATATATGGCCACCTTCAAATGTTGGTGATATATTTTCAAATAGTATGTTAGCTAGAAAATTGGACAAACAGACGTTAAACATTAGAAGGTTAATTATTAGAGTTTAAAAAATCAATTTAAAATGTTTCAGATAATTTAAGAAAGTATATAAAATTAAACTAATCGTACTTGAATTTTAATCCCACATGAAATACTACTGTACACCACTTATATACTTTAATAATGTACTTGAAAGTAAGAGGTCTTATTTTAAAAATTTACCAATGAGGAAAAGAAGTAATAAAATACAAAACACACAATGCAAAGAAACTAAACAAACAAACAAAAGAAGAACAACAAAAACAAAAGAACATTCCAAGTACATGGCAATGATAGTGTTCAGTATGTAGCAGATTGACTAGAATGTCATTTTTTTTATTTAGAGAATACACGCTTTGAAGTGACTTACCTGTATTTGTATTTGTTTTTGTATTTTTTCGAAGGATGTGTCTTTTGAAAGGGCATCTATCAAGGATCATCTTGACCAAGCATGGGTTATTGGTGTTAAATGCCACTTTCGATAATATTTCAAATGCATCTTAGCTGTCAGTTTATTAGATGGATGAATCGTAGTACTGGGATAAAAATTGCCGCTAGACTCTGATAAATGTATCACATAGAGTTATATCGTGTACATTTCACAAAGAGCGAAGTCACAAATGCATTTGCTATAGGCATTGGACGCACTACCACACGATCACGGTAAGATATTTTGGGGTCAGGACTAGATCTTGACATTTCCAATTTTTCGTATTTGTTTTTCCAGAGCTTGTGGTCCCTATCCGGATTTCCTTGATAGAGGGTTGCTGCTAAAAAGGAAGCTACTGAACCAAGGGTTCCTCTTAGTTAAGTTGAAGTCATCACTTCGAAGATTTAAGGTCGCCACCATGACTTTGTTGAGCGTTATGGAATATCTGTGTCACAAATGACCACGGATATGTTCCACTTGTCGTAAACACTTCCCGGTCATTTCCTCGTTCATGACTTTTCACCGGGTTTGTAACTAGATTAACACGACGGGTGTCACTAGTGGAGCAGTAACTGCTTACCGTTTCGGAGCACCTGAGTTCACTCCCGGTTTTTAGTGGGGTTCGTGTTACTCAAGCTTTAGTTTTGTAAATCGTTGTTTGTCCTTTTGTTTATTTTCTTTTGGTCATTGTGTTATCTGTTCTTCTTCGATATACGGATTCTGATTACCCCTTTGGTATCTTCAAACTCTTCTTTTTTGCTTTGTTTTGTTTTGTTGTTGTTTTTGTTGTTGTTGTTGAAATCTTTGAATTGTGCGCTTGTTTTTACCACAAGGAAAAAACAGAAATCACAGAACATCACAAAAAATACATTAAACTTTCAAATATCATAATAGGATACTGTAATTATAATGGTTATTTGTCCATTAAATACACCCAAACGAGATATTACACATACAAAGCTACAATGCAGAATGGAATCATCGGACAATCAGTTAAAGCCTTCGATTCCAGTTCAAACGCAGGCTGCAGATGTAAATATTTAAGAATTTGCTGTAAATATTATTTTGCAACAAATGCTAGATTCTCTGATGCAATTATAAAAGTGAACAACCGTGCTTCTTTATAGTTAATTGGTATTATCTCAGAATTTACATGGGAAAATACGGTGTGGAAGTTACCATAATGGGATATAGTCGTGTCTGCCTATTGATTACAAAATTGCAGTTATATCATACAAGAATATACAGAGGATCGATGTGTTATACGTACCCGAGCGTATCATCCTCCCAGTAGTCAGTATTTCGGCATTTGCATGGTTTATTAGATAGAATTATTGTTGAAATTTACAGTTCCTAAATATGTAATTATTATCAAAACTAGGGTTCTCCACCTTCAGGCATAGGTGACCATAGCCGATTTTAGCTATTATGTTTAGGTCCTTTGGTTGTATTGCTCCCAAATACTTTTAAATTATTTAGCTTTCCAATCTTTCGATTTTGAGCATACCTGATTAAGGTTGTTCCAGAAACGCGTCGTGTGCACTAAATTTGATATCTACATTTTTTATTTATATGCTGAAAATAGTAAGTGTTATGTAGAAAGGAGTAATATATTTTGCAGCAAAAATGGATTTTCATTCCCCATTAGCCAGTCAAGATAGATCATATTACTATTTCATTATATATGTACCATGGGTACACGTTCGTAGGTGACAAAGTAATACTGAGTGAGTAACAATTTTAAATGTAATTTGAATGAAATATTTCATGTAGGAAATGCCTACAACATTGATCTTCAAAGATCCAAATGTTGCAAAACATACGTGTTACCTCCATGAGATGTATGTTGTTGTCCCTGCATACATGACCCCTAACCTAGCAATATCATTTGTATTTAACTCTCATGATATAGACTACTTGATGAGGAATTAGGTATTAAAATCTACTTGGTAACCCTATATATCCTACAACGACACGTTCGAAAGATGAAATACTGGACAATTATATGTCTGTTTTATTGTTACTTGGTAATTTCATCCAAGGTGTAAGAACAAGATATCCCTTCACTGGATACCTCAATTACACAATAATCTTCATAAACAACGTTATATTGTTGTGTCAGCCAAATGCTCCACGAAACCTCTTTCTAAATATAAACATCTATATAATGAGCTGGTAAAAGTTACTGTGACACTAACTAGATGGTTTGAATCAAATGTGGATTCTGAACAACTCTAACGATCTGTTAGAGTACATATAATCAAGGTTCATCTTTCCATACAGTAGAAATAACACATTTAATTTTGATGATCTTTACACAGACATTCCTCACTCTAACCTACATTTTTCATTAAATGAATTTGTTCAATTTTGTGTCACAAAAATCGAATGGTTAATGTAATACAAATATCTTATTTTAAGAAGGGACACATTTTAGTTTGCATAAAAACACTCTGATTCTAACAGAGTTCTTTGAAACTGACATCATCAAAATGTTTTCTGCTTTGATTGACAACATATTTGGTAAGTTTGTTGAGCGTGTTTTTAATAGACAGTCGGTATTCCTATGGATACCAAATACTCTTCTCGCCAACTTTCCTTTATTGATATGAGCAATATTTCATGAAGGGGCTTCTAAAAACCAACAACAAGAAGCTAGTTTGATTGTTTAATTTCAGGATCCACGGTTGATAACTATGTTAATCACATCTATAACATTGAACTGGAAATAAAGTATACCACAGCTTTACCTACACCCTAGAGAGTGACAGTGAAATAAAGTATACCACAGCTTTACCTACACCCTAGAGAGTGACAGTGAAATAAAGTATACCACATCTTTACCTACACCCTAGGGAGTGACAGTGAAATAAAGTATACCACAGCTTTACCTACACCCTAGAGAGTGACAGTGAAATAAAGTATACCACAGCTTTACCTACACCCTAGAGAGTGACAGTGAAATAAAGTATACCACAGCTTTACCTACACCCTAGAGAGTGACAGTGAAATAAAGTATACCACAGCTTTACCTACACCCTAAAGAGTGACAGTGAAATAAAGTATACCACAGCTTTACCTACACCCTAGAGAGTGACAGTGAAATAAAGTATACCACAGCTTTACCTACACCCTA
>MJUT01034350.1:401272-411917 GCA_002080005.1 Gigantidas platifrons
TCCAAGTCATTTGAGTATTGGAAGCAATTTACTCTCGATAACTCTCTACATTCTCAATCTTGCAACTACATATATGATGAAGGCGTTTCTGGTTTTAGTGATCTACTGTAGTACCCATGTTTGCTTCGTTTGAGAGTTCAGTGGTCAATTCTGCTTGTGTCGGGTCATAAGATCAAACTCTATGAGCTTTCTTATTTGGTCTACAAATGTGATTATGAACATATATATAACTTTCATGAGTGTGACACTAATCTGTTAAATCGTTACTGCTTCGTAATTAGTGTGCGGTGTCATACAATGTACGTGGCATGTCTACAGCTTTCCTTATACCTTTTGTCTCGTATTAATCCATAGAGAAACGATATCTTACTTGCTCGACACCAGGCAACAAATAACAAAATACAGATATCTTAAATTCAATAGCATACCTTTACCTTATTTAGATGTCATTAATTTCCTTTTTGCAAAATATACTGTAGAAATTGTCGATACTATGAACATAATTAAGGTACTGGCATGCATACTGTAGATCATCAAAGTGTTACCAACGATGATTGTATGGCAATTTTGATATTTCTAATGGGTAATGGGTATTTCTGTCCTACTAATATCTGGATTTGGTTAGAGTTATGGTGTTAAATGCCACTTTCAACAATATTTTAGCTATATCGCGGCAGTCGGTTTTATTGGAGGAGGAAACCGGAGTACCCGGAGAAAACCATTGACCTGTCACAAGTCATTGACGAACTTGATCACATAATGGTGTATCGAGTACACCTCTCCATGAGCGGGGTCGAACTCACAACTGATTGCATAGGTGGTTACTGATATCTGTAATACTATGATAGGATACATTCATGATGTGAAATAAAATGACAAACACAAAAATACAATACCATCAGAACAGTAAGAAATAAACAAAAAGCTTAAATAAATTATTACTTTTCTAAATATACCTTTACCAAGGAAATGTAACAAAACAATCATGAAAAGGGTCAATTAGTGCGTGAAAATATACTCAAATGTATTAAAACACATCAATAGTTCCACTATCAGATTTAAGATGAGATAGTAAAATACTATTAAATTGTCCCCCTAGAAAGGCAACACCTCTTATCAGCCCAGATTTCAGAAATCACAGAGATAGTAAAATACTATTAAATTGCTCCCCTAGAAAGGCAATACCTCTTATCAGGTCAGATTTCAGAAATCACAGAGATAGTAAAATACTATTAAATTGCCCCCCTAGAAAGGCAACACCTCTTATCAGGTCAGATTTCAGAATCACAGAGATAGTAAATACTATTAAATTGCCCCCCTAGAAAGGCAACACCTCTTATCAGGTCAGATTTCAGAATCACAGAGATAGTAAAATACTATTAAATTGCCCCCTAGAAAGGCAACACCTCTTATCAGCCCAGATTTCAGAAATCACAGAGATAGTAAAATACTATTAAATTGTCCCCCTAGAAAGGCAATACCTCTTATCAGGTCAGATTTCAGAAATCACAGAGATAGTAAAATACTATTAAATTGCCCCCCTAGAAAGGCAACACCTCTTATCAGCCCAGATTTCAGAAATCACAGAGATAGTAAAATACTATTAAATTGTCCTCCTAGAAAGGCAACACCTCTTATCAGGTCAGATTTCAGAATCACAGAGATAGTAAAATACAAGATGTATATTTTAATAATACATTCAATGTAGTTCAAGATTATGATTTGTACGTCACGATAGCTAGTTGGTAAATTTTATCATTACATTTTCTCATTGTTTTCATATTCTTTATAAATTAGTGTACATATATACTTAAATAATATAAAGTATAAAGTTCAAGATTATGATGCTAAAGTCACGATAGCTGATGGTCACGTGACAATTTTTCAAATCAGGTTACAGACGCTGATGAAGCTTGTCGGTCAAGCGAAATATCCGTTAATTTGATTATAATTATAGTCTTTTTGTAGACTTATAGTTATTTTTTGTTATATTTTAACATCTGTTTTGATGTTGTTGTGCTACATTTTAGACGTTTTTCTATTTATCTTTGTTTGCACAGAATCGTTAACACTTCATTTTGGATTTTACTCTGATTTAAAAAATTCATAGAAGGGATGTCAACAGATTAAAAAACACACAGCCTCACCCCTTAAAAGGTAAATGGCTGTTCATTAAGCAGTCTTCCAAAAAAAAAAAANATATATATATATATATATATACAGTTGTAGTTTTAAATTCTCTCATACATTTTATTCTAAAACAAATTTAAAACAAAACCTTATTTTTCGGTCAATAATATAAAAATTGCTTTTGTATTTATTCAATTTTACATAATATACATTGTATGTAAGAACATTTTCTTGAATCATTTTCAAAATATTATTCATGTCCAAGTGTATTCTAAAATGAACGTCTGTGATATATAAATAGCCAAGATAGCGGGACATTAGCTAATACATTTTCTTAATTTGTGACTGCTGATAAGAAGTTGATAGATAATGAACCATAACAAATTTCAGAAATTTGATATCTCCTTAAAATTAGGATGCATTTTGGCGTTCGACCACATAGTATATCTTAACAATAACGATTTATATGAACATGAGATAAAGCCAATATACTGTACGTGCTAATCAGTTGTCCTCGCTAGGTGATATATATATTGATCGTGGGAAACATTAAGATTACTATTACCTCGCATCAATCCATGAAATGAACGCTAATTAATTATTCTCTTTAGATTCCGTTGTATTATTCATCTATTGGCAGATAAGGGTTATGAGCTACAGTTCTTATTAAGTGGATTGGGTGTGTTTATAACCATTGTCTATGTTTATAACCATTGTCTACAGATCTTATTAAGTGGATTGGGTGTGTTTATAACCATTGTCTACAGATCTTATTAAGTGGATTGGGTGTGTTTATAACCATTGTCTATGTTTATAACCATTGTCTACAGATCTTATTAAGTGGATTGGGTGTGTTTATAACCATTGTCTATGTTTATAACCATTGTCTATGTTTATAACCATTGTCTATGTTTGAAAGGGTTATGGTATTTACCGCCACTTTGAACAATATTTCAGTTATCGTGGAGGTCAGCTTTTTTTCATTGGTGGAGAAAACCGGAGTATCCGGAGAAAACCACCAACAAGCCGCAAGTCACTAACAAGCTTTATCACATAATGTTGCATCGAGTACACCTCGCCTGAGCGAGATTCGAACTCACAATGTTAGAGGTGATAGGCACTGATTACATTGGTAGTTGTAAATCCAATTACCATACGACCACCACCATGACTACCCCCTCTATGTTTGAAAGTTATAGTTCCTATATAAAGTAATAGATCAACACCAAACCTCTCCTCCCTCAGGCAAAAAGGAAACATTTGTAGATATAAGGCTATCTTGTTTAGACACTTCGGTTTACTGGATATATTTATGCTTGAAATAATGTAATTTACTAAGAATAAGGTCAGACATAGGTAATCATAGCTGATGTTGGTTACCCTCTTGAGGCCTTTTGGTTTACTTCCTCCGAAAGAAGTTTAGATTATTTTGCTTTCCAATGACTTAACGTACGTGTATATGTATACACGTCGTGTGTTCTAAATGAGATAGCTACGTTTTCATTAAGAAATACAATATCGAAGTGATTAAAGCCAACAAAGAGATCTCATATTTTTCATAGTTGCCCTACTAAAAATTTTACTGATATCCTTCAGACAGTGCGCGCTATTACATACATGCGTCATACCTATAATATATGTTTCCTTTCTCTAAAAAAAGAATCGAAGTCTCTTGCCATTAATAAAATAGATATTTTCAAAACGAAACGTCATCTTATAGGTTGAGCATAGAACAGAAGTGTGCATGAAAGATATACTGCTAATCTCAGAGGATCCACTGAAGACTGCAGACGTAATTTGTTATTTGTAATTAATATGGAAACTATATAATTCTTCGCATGATGAATAATGAAAATGATTTACACATAAAGTGTTGAATTCTGAGAAGCTATACTCTACTGGTGATACTTAAATATAATTTTATATAGTACATACTGGTCATTGTCGTGCAGAAAGGTCAAACTGATATAAAGGTTAAATACACAAGCTAAGCAGTGATGGTCCTAATTTTTCAACAAACAAATTAAATAGTCGTATCAAAACTAATTAGAAGTGAGCGCAAAACTTCCTAGACTTCTGCGTCATGTTGGTATGGTGTATTTCTAACGTTTAAGGCATGAAAATCTCATAGTTTCATTGAACTAGGGTGCGATGCTCTCAATCCTATCCTTAACAATTATATGGTAGTATCCACCCAGTGGTTAGTGCTTCAGTACTCACATTGTTTAGATATATTCATGTTTGAAATTTACAGTTCCCGATTAGATAAAATATTTGATCAATCTCCCTTCAGATAAGTTAAACATAGCCGATTGTGGGTATCCTGTTTGTGTCCTTTCGTTTACTTGCTCCAAAAGACTGTAATTTATATGATGTTGCAATCATTTGACTATGAACGTGTCTGTTGAGGTTTATTCAGGAACGCGTCTTGGGCATTAAATTATACATCGTTTTTATTAAAAATAAAAGTGCTGCAATTGTGAGAGAGTATCAAACATGCTTATTGTGGTGTGACTATTCCATCTCACATCCTGGATCTCATATATTTTGTTTCTCATCCTCTGTAAGCCTCGGTTTAGACAAAAACAATTTGAGCCCTCGTGGTTTGAGTTATCCTTGTCTCATCTTCACAAGTGTGATCACTTTATGTGTGAAAGATACTATAGATCGAGGGCTTCAGACATACAAAAGTATATGTCGTGGTGTGTGACAACCAGATACTCTCATTGGCTTAGACATGCATAAATAGATGCATAGCATTAGTTTGGAAAGCCCGTACGTCTCCTTGGTTTTTAGGTTTCCAGTCACCGAACAATAATAAATAAATAAATAAATAAATAAATAAATTAATTAATTAATTAATTAATATAAAGTGTCATTCACTTAATTTAACAATAGTAGATTACATCTTATCAAGTAAACGTCAGAATGTTTACTTCCTACCATCATAAAGAGGCACAAGTACTCTTGATACTTTGTCCCCGTGATTGTCAATCCCATTTGTTTATGTACTTTACGAATGTAGTTAGTATACTGCTCCTTGATATCAGTACAAATACCATTCAATTCACTTTTAACGAACTTAAATATTTCCGAAACCTATGCAAAGGGAGATAATCGAAAATAAAATATATAGGTGTTATGTCCCTTCATCCAAACAGCCAACGACAAGAATAAAAAAAACGTTAATATATAAATTTAGTGGGCACGACGCGTTTCTAGAATGGATCAAAGTCAAAAATTTGGAAGTCCAGACAATAAAATGTTAACAGATTTGGAAGTCCAGACAATAAAATGTTAACAGATTTGGAAGTCCAGACAATAAAATGTTAACAGATTTGGGAGCATGTATACCAAAGGACCTAAACAGAATAGCCATAATCGGCAAAAAAATCACCTACATGTATACCTGCGGGAGAAAAAATCTTTAATTTACTTACTTACTTACTTAGGTTTACTTAGGTTAGGCTACTGATTTAGGATCCTGTGGTTCCTCTGTATCAGTCACTACTTCAATTTCATTTCCCATTCCGGTGATTGTGGTCTTGTGGTCATCATATATCCTGGTTTGCTCAGTACTTGTCAAGTCTGTTTTTGAATGTGTTGGTGGTTGGTGCAGTAATGACTGAGTCAGGATGACAGTTCCATGTTTTAGCAATTCTCAATGCAAATGAATTTTTCCTGATTTCTGTGCGTGCCCTCTGAGGAAATATCTTTAAGCTATTGCCTCGTACCCCTGTTCTTGATGTCGTGTCCTTCCACAGTTTAACAAAAGGTGCTGCTTCTCTATCATATTTTCCACTCAGTATTTTGTATAGCTCTATCATTTCTCCAAGAATTCTCCTAGACGTTATTAATGTTGGTAGTTTCAGCTTTCTCAATCTCTCTGGATAGGACAGATGTTTTAGCCCTGTTAGTTGTTTTGTCGCTCTACGCTGCACATTTTCAATCATTTCAATGTATTTGGATTTATAAGGGTGCCATGCAGAACTTGTGAATTCCAGGTGTGTTCTAACAAGTGTCTTATATAATGGTACGAAGAATTCAGTGTTGAGAAACTGGAATGTACGTCTGAGCAGTGCAAACATAGAGTTAGCCTTTTTAACTTTTCACTTATGTGTCGCTCAAAGCTAAGATCTGAGTCAATGATCACATCAATATCCTTATCTTCTGTCGCTTTTTATAGGGTTGTTGTTTTTAGCTTATATTGGTTGTCAGGGTCAGCTCCAGGTTTTCCTATATGCATGTGTTTGCATTTGTCTGGGTGGAACTTCAGTAATCATGTGTCACTCCTATCTGATAATTTAAATAAGTCTGACTGTAGTTGTTATATGTCTTGTTGGTTGCTGATGATATTGAATATCTTTGTGTCGTCCGCAAACAGGTACACGTCCGAATCAACAAGGTTTGGCAAGTCGTTTATGAATATGACAAAGAGTAGAGGTCCTAATACCGATCATTGTGGTATTCCCTATGTTACCTTAGACCAAGATGATCGCTCATTGTTGACGGACACTTGCTGTTTTCTATCGCTAAGAAAGCTCTATCCATTGAAAGATTGGATTTTCGATGCTATAAGCTGTTAGTTTATTCATCAACCTCCTGTGCGGGACTGTGTCAAACGCTTTCATATAGCCCATATATATGACATCTATAGATTTTACTTGATCAATCGCCTCAGTCCATCTATCAACATTCAGTAGTTGCAGGGATGTGGATCTACCAGATATGAATCCAAACTGACGATCAGTGAAAAATGTATTTGCTTTCATGTGTATAATAATGTACTACCTCACTAATGTTTCCATGACTTTGCATACCACAGATGTTAAGCTTACTGGTCTATAGTTTCCAGCCTGGCATTTCTTTCCCTGTTTAAATAGTGCACTTATCTGTGCTTCTTTCCAGCTGGTAGGTACTGTTTTGCTTCCCAGAGATTGGTTGAATATTATACATAGGGGTTTTGATATAGTAAATGCCAGTTCTTTCAGAACCCTCGGGTGTATTCTATCGGGGCCAGGGGATTTGTCCTTCTTCAGTCCTCTCAGAATATTTTAGATATCTTCTTCCTTTATATTCATAGGTGGCATCAAATTACATGTATCCTTTATGTCTAAGGTTGGTGTTTCCCCATCTGGTTCTTTTGTAAAAACGCTAGTGAAGAAATTTGCAAGTATTTCCGCTTTTTCTTTATCATCATCAGTTTTAGCAGTGTTTGGTTTACTTTGGTCTGTTCACCTATTCCTGTCCTTGTTTTCGACTTAGCTTTAATATATTTCCAGATTGCCTTTGGGTTTTTCTTTGCGTTTGAAGATAAGGTTTGTTCATACTTTCGTTTTAACTTGTTTGTTAGGTTTTTCACTTGGTTCCTCACCTTGTTATACTTCATCCTAACGTTTGGGTCCTTAGAGTTTATCGATTTCCTACATAAGGCATGCTTTTCTTTGATTTTCTCTAATGTTTTCTTATCTATTGGATAATTACTTTTCCTTTTTGTCGTTTGTTTGACCTGTCTACTCGGTACAAATCTTTTTTTTAATTCCCTTATCTTGTCATGAAATTTGGTCCAATTTAGCAGGTTTTTCCATTCAGTATCTGAGATTGCTTTGTTAAATTCTTCATAGTTCCCCTTATCATAACACATTCTTATTCTTTTGTTTAATTTCAACTGAGTGTAGCAAATGAATTGTAAGTGTAGTACACAATAGTCGCTCTTTCCTAACGGACTCAAGTACTTTATGTCACTGACCATGTCTTCCTCATTGGTAAATATAAGGTTTAAAACATTTGGATTGTCATTTCTTCTAAATCGTGTTGGTTTTGTGACACGTTGGTACAAGGAGTTGTCCTGAATGCTTTGTAAGAACTTGTCATCTGCTGTTTCTACACTGTCTGCATTTGTACAATAACATTCACAGTCTATATCTGGATATTTATATCTCCCATCAATAAAATGTGTGAGAATTTCTTGTTGCTTGCTTCAGTAATCAGTTTATGTAGATTCCCATTATTATCAATACCATCTAACCGTTCTGTAGGTGTCTATATAGTAGCCCAATAAGAAGACAGTCTGTACTGTTTAAAACTATTTTCACAAAAATGTTATCATCATATTCGCTGACCATAGTTACTTCCTTGGCCTGTAAGGATTTATATGTGTAGAGTATCAAACCTCTACCTTTGGTTCTGTCCAAATTCAGTGTGAAAAGGTCATAATCTCCAATTAAGTCCAAGTTAAACTCTGCCGGATTTAATTTGTAAGTGTTATTTTTCGGTTTTACCTCTGTGACACCCATTAGCATTGGTTGATAAGTTGATATTCTGGTTTGAAACTCTGCAAATTTGTTACGGAGTTGGTCAGCATTTGTATAAAAACAACTCAAACTTGAAAAGAACACTGAACATTAAAGTATAAAGAACCTTACTTTTAATAATTATTACTTTAACTGTAAATTTCAATAATAAATATATCTAATAAACAATGTCAGAAAAGATTTTATTGATATTCTTTAAATATGAAGGATAACAGTTATGTAATGGATGTGTCATAAATTACCACTGATATGTTTCCAGTAGTCCAATCCCGTCTTCTGTCTATGTTCAAGTTACACTACGGAACACCCGAGTTCATCTCTGGAATTCTTGTTGCTCAATCGTAAGTTTCCCGCGTAGTATTTTTTGAACCTTTATTTGTGTTTTCGTATTTATTTTTTGATTCTTGTATTGTGTGTTCTCTTTCGATTTTTGGAATTTTGATTACCGCTTTGGTTTCTTCAAAGCTTTTCTTATAAATTAGATATATCGATAGACTTTCCCCGAATTTACGAAACCAATACAAAGCGACGTAACTCTAGAAATTTCATTAAGTATGGTGATTTATACAGCTGAATTATGAATCGGTTGTATCAGGTTAAAGTTCTGGCTCTGAAATTTTACAGGAATAATGTATCTATTTCAGGCTTTCGAAGCTTATGTTATTTTCAGTTTATGTGTAAGCTATTAAAAATATTTCCATTTTATTTTAAAGTAAATCCACGAGACTGTCATTTAAATAAAAACGTAGATATCAAATTTAGCGCGCGCGATGCGTAAATTAGTAATAGTAATTAAAGAGAACAACAACAAAAAAAAGAACACAAAAGACATAATTTCAACACTTTTTGCATTTTATTGATATATGTCAATATTTTCCCTAATATTTCAACTTGAAAATTATAACATAGCTTTAGCATATATTTGGCCTACCTGCTTTTACAATCAATAATAGTTTAATATTAATTAGTCATTACGTTTGACTTGGCATGCTTTGTACAAGCATGGGGGGATGGGAGGAGGTCGCAGAGGGGAAGGCATGGAGGAATGGGAGGAGGTCGCAGAGGGGAAGGCATGGGGGAATGGGAGGAGGTCGCAGAGGGGAAGGCATGGAGGAATGGGAGGAGGTCGCAGAGGGGAAGGCATGGGGGAATGGGAGGAGGTCGCAGAGGGGAAGGCATGGGGGAATGGGAGGAGGTCGCAGAGGGGAAGGCATGGGGGAATGTGAGGAGGTCGCAGAGGGGAAGGAACGACGACACAACAAGGATGAAAACTGGAGTGAAGAGATGGGAAGCGTTTGTTTCACGTGCCTTCCTTTTTAACTAAGTATTTCTATAAGGTGGAACATATAGCTCAAATAAACCACATTTGATGTGTGTTTTTATTGAATTGATAGCACTCCATTAACACAATAATAGTTGTGTCAATAACGCAAAGTGCGTGCATAATTTGCTTAACATGATACATACATGTGCACTGCTGTTAACACAAAAGATTCAACAGAATTTAGTCATTTTAATGGCATAAGAAAAGTTTGAAGATACCAAAGGGACCAGAAAACGTCATTCAAAGGATAACGTTATAACGAGGACAGGGACATGGATTGTATGGAGCTAGTGACTCTGTAACTCTGAAGCCAGATTTTGAGCGCCGATATGATAGATGTTAATCATTTGGAAAGAGAGTTCATTGAACATTTGGCAGACCCAGTTAGGGTCTGAAAAATCTGGCTGAAAATGAAGATGTAGACCAATGACCTTACCAAAGATGAATATTGTTTATGAAGTATTAACAATAGATATTCCGTATACAACCTCCAGTTGTAAGGTACCCAAATAGCCCATGGTTATGTATCCCAAAAATTCTACAAGAGAGAAGATGTTCACGAATAAGATATATTTTAGAGTTATGTCCCTTTAACTAGTATCTCGGTTATGGTGTTTAACTCTACTTTCAACAATATTTCAGTTACCGGTATATCATGGACATTCATGGTAAAGAAAGAAAGAAAGAAAGAAAGAAATTTTTATATAGGTATTTTGACAGGACAGGAAGTTCACAAGTTATAGTATTGATTTTCTATTTGTGAATGTTTGTTTCTACAGAAGCAACATCCTGCCCCCGATGTATTCACTATAATTTTATCACAATTTGTACTCTATTCTAGAGCTTGTTCTTCTTATCATGGCAGCTTAAACAAGGG